>CAUJNA010003549.1:589331-821304 GCA_963377175.1 Effrenium voratum | reverse complement strand
GGAAAAAAAAGGGCGACACCTGGGCCGGGAGCTTTTTGTTGGGTTCGAGTCCCCAAGTCCGAGTTTTCCCCCGAGGTTCCGAGGTCCCGGGCAGTAGAAGTCCGGTGGCACGCGGCTGCTCTCAGTGCCGCGGCCACAAGTGATCACCTCCATGCCCACGTACTGCATCTTGGGATACCTGGACTGAACTGACTCCACTGGAGCTCCGCAGGCTGAGGATGCGGGGAAGCGAAAGACAAGCAGGGAAAGGCATCTTGGGAGACCTGCACAACCGGGCTTCACTGGAGCTCCGTTCACATGAGGATGCAGGGAAGTTGGAAGCTAAAGACAAGAACCGAAAGGGTGCAAAAGCGGGGCTCCGGGATGCCACAGTTCCGTTCACAGGATGCGGGGAAGCTAAAGACAAAAACAAATGAAAGGGTGCAACAGCCACCAACCCCGGAGAGGAAAAAGCCAAAGCCACCAAAAGCCGCGTAAACTGCCGGAGAGGAACTGGGCCTATGGCCCGTTGAGCCAGCAACCTTTGCCAATCGGGCAATCTTTTCGGTGAAGGGAATTACTGCCAGGACAGTTTTTGCACCAACCACCGGGCGTGGGATCAGGATGGTTGGTGCTTGAGACGATTCGAGCCAATTCCTTTGCTCACATGACGGACTACTGATGGTTGCAAAAATCTGTTTTCTTACTTCAGAACCCAATTGAATGATGTTCCTGCAAATGCCAACAAACAATGGTTGCTACCGTGGTTTCTCAGATAAAGCGAAATGGATTTCGTCCATCCGAACCCACCTTGTCTCGTCAACTGCAAAAATGTCAGCTTCCATTCATCTTTTTGAAGAGCCAGAGCTGTAGCGCAATGGCAGCGCATCACCCTGCAATCATAGCAGAGTGGAGAGTGGAGGTCGGGGGTTCGAGTCCTCCCAGCTCTATTCTTGATTGCTTCTTGCTTGACGACTTGTCTGGCCCAAGGTTCCAGTGTGGTCACTGGGTCATCTTGAGATGCACTATTACCACCATGTTTGTTTTTTATGGATCTAAATTATGCCTGTATTGTTGGTCGCTGTCATGTTCGCTCCTTGCCTCACTGTTGATCTGATGTTTGGCTGGTCTGTTGGTTCTGTTTATTTTGATCAGGCAAAGAGCGGGCAAAGAACGAGGAATCTGACAGTCGGAAACCACAGCCAGGCCAAAACCAACTTTAACCTGGAAATACAACGGTTTTCAGCTTTGGGAATCTTGACTAAACATCCTGGCCGCAAGGACGCCCTTTTTTCCACTCTGACCCACAAAAAAGGGGTACACCAAAAGGGGAACAAACAAGAGATCCTTGGCACCGCTCCAACCCCCCCCCCCCCCCGGATGTCCCCCATTGACAATTGGGGAATGTGGGGGCTACCATCTGTCCAACAATCATGGAAGTGAAAAACTCGGGGGCTTCCCCAAACGAAAAGTAGTCTTCGAAACTGGGTTGTAACCCAAACAGTGTGAACTCTGCTGAACGGGTGACTAAGTGGCTTGCAACCTAGGTTACCGTTACAACATACGAACCTGGCGAATCAAACACCCAAGGCCGCCAGCTTTGAAGCCTTCCGCCGAGTCACGCGCTGAAAGGAACCAGCATGTCTATCAGGCCCATAGAGTACCTTAGAGCAAACAACAAATGAACAGGCGCGCCCATCAAGCATACCCCCCCAAATGCCAAACACAGCCAACCAACATGGTGGCCTTACAAAAGGTTGGTTCAACAATCACGTTCTCCCTGGATTGATTGGCGCGTCCTACGGTACCAATGCCGGAAGGGGGGTGTTCCGCTCCAAAAGTGATGAATCAATGAAGACCCGCGAAATCAGACACCCATGAAGATCAATCAACCTGGGAGCTATTCATCGGGGGTTCCCGTTAAGCGGGTATAGACATGTGCCAACATTGGCCCAACGCTGCCGCTTGAAATCCTTTTGCACAGTGTCTGGGTGTGCTCAAGAGGTATGTTGGAAGCTTCTGGATATGTTTCGCAATTCATCCTCCAAATGTTCGGTCTCCTTTACAGTAGTCGTACAACAAGTATGCCCTTCGAATGAGTTGCCCGCTTGCCACAGACATCAACAAATATCGACGTAAGCGTGCAGCCAATAGCACAATAGCTGTAGAATATATTCGACGGAGTGTTTGCCCAGACCTCCAGCGGGCAGGGAAAACGGGAAAAACGCCTTTTCTTGGTGCAAAGATTGAGGGGAAGCCCAAAACACATGGCAGCGAGGGCAGCCGTGTGGCCCTGTCACAATCTTGTAAGCCTGCCCCAGGCAACGGATCAGAGCAACAGGTCACAGGTCAACTTGTTTGGGGGTGAGGGGAGCGACCACACACAAAGGGCCAAAAATCAGTCGTGGCTCCTCCTTGAACCCCGGCGCGGTTCCGCAAAACACAAGACATGGCAAACATCACTTGCATTTGGCCGATGATGACTGCATGTTGAATGTTCAACCCTTACTCCCCAACCTGCGGAAGTACACTCCTGACTAGGTCCTCCAGATTTGAGAGGTTAGAATAAGGGTACCCTTTTTCTGTCGTCTATTTTAGTAGGGTCCCGAACCCTCCCAAAAAAAAGAAACGGCAAAAGGGCACTACTGGGGGACCTAGCAGATGCAAGATAGTCCTTAAGTTTATTCAGCCCACCGGCTTTGAGCAACGTCTTAGATGTCTTAGGAATCCCAGCCCACGCCGAGAGCTCTTTGAGTGCCAAAACGGTCCAACACAACAAGTGGCACTCGGATGTGAAATAACTAATTCTCAAGTGCCACTGTGATACGGATTTCTCGTTAAAAGTGAACTCTTGCTGAACCCTAAGGGTCCGAGCGGGGGGCTTAGCATGCAAACCCCAAACTTCCCCCCTTCCCCGTACACCCCGACGTTGCTGAAACGGGGTGTCAAAAGTCGACATACTGTGGCTGGACGAAATCCTGAACCACTTGAAAACCATGCGAAACCATTGTCCGTTGGTATTTACAAGGGAATCATATGGGCATCATCATTGCTAGGTTTCTTAGGTGGTGCATGGATTTCGTCCATCCACAGTCTTTGAAGACTTCCCCAAATTCCATCCATCGGACCCGGGCCAGCCAGTCACTCAGTCACGCCCAACCTTCGCCGAGGGCCTCGCTCGCCCCTCGCCCGACCGGAAGCCCGAGGTGCTTGGATTGAAGTTTCTTGCTTGCTGGCGGGATTTGTTCCACCGCGGGGAGGAAACATAGTTTTCCCCTAGATCGCCAAGTTGAGATCGTTTTTTTTTCTCCAGTCACTGCAGGACTTTTTGGCGCAAGGTGCCTGGGAAAAAGCGATCGCTGGCGACCCAGGGCTCACTCCTAAGGCTCATGACGCCCATGCGGGCCCCGGGCCCTCGGATTATTGAACCCGGACCCAGAAGCCCTTGAAAACAACCCATTTAACAGGGCTCCCTATATTTCCAAAAAAAAAACATCACCCCAAGGGACACTCACCTTTCATGGGCCCAAAAGGTGATGTTTAAAACCGCCCAAAAAGGAAATCTAGGGGGCCCTGCATTTCTGAGGGCCCAAAAACCCGGAGCCATAGGGCCGCCCAAAATTTGCTCGGCCGAGGTGCAGCAAAGAGCCGTCGCGGCCCTTCAAGGAGCCGTCGCTGGCGGACCAGTTGGACATCGACATCTGGGGGGCCATGCCGGTGCCTGCCAAGTGACCCATGGGCGCGGCTCGAAACAGGAAGAAAAACCCTCGGCATCGGCGTTCCCTCTCCTTCCATTTGGTTTTTCGGCCCCAGGAAAAGTGAGAACATATTTCCAGTAGTGAGGAATTCGTTTTAAACCCAAAAAGGGGAAATAAAATCGGCATCCATAGGTGTCCAATTTTAGGTTGGAAATAGACGGGTTCCCCTGGTAGATGGCTCTAAACCACCAGGTAAACCAGGACTCCTGCAAACACTCTTTTTGTGTGGAAGTCGAGCACCGAATCAAATCTTGCATAGCCACACGCCAGGGATCTCTTGCTATGCGCTCAGGGGGCCTTTAGGATGCCTCCATTTGCGAATACGTTCCCTGGAAAACTAAAATAAAACAGTTGTCCAGCAAGAATAGGGGGGGCTATCCCTTCTTAAGCCCTCAATAGGGCTTAAGAATTTGGCTATCCTGGGCTTATCCAGGGATAGCCCCCCCACAGCCCCCCCGAAGATTCCAGGACTTTAGAACCAACAGGGCCTAGATTTCAGCCAACATGGCTCAAGGCCTGAAAAACCCGGGCGACCTTTCCAGGATTCCAGGCCCAAGCTTGAAACTTTGCATGGATCCGACCCCAAAAGGCAACAGAACCCCGAGAAGTCCCAAGGCCAAGGTTTGTCTCCAAGTCTGATTTGACTTGAAGGTACAACCATTGGGTATGCGTCAACATAGGGAGGCGTGCACCCCTGAAAATGGTGTTGTCGTTTCGGCTGCGCGAGGTCAACTTTCGGCTTCCCGATGAGAAAACCAACACCAGGAGGTACCCTCAGAAAAGCACTCACGCACACACACATTTAGGATGCCAAAGGTACCTCGACGAGCTCCCCATGTATTCTTCTCTGTGTCCCATGTTGCTTTAATCAAAGCAAACGCTGTCCCATGTTGCTTTAATCAAAGCAAACGCTGCCAACCGGTGGCTTTTGTTGGCAGATGCACAGGGTACCGCATCTATGGAGTAAGCTTTTTATTGGGATTCTGGTGGTCCGTGGTTGTCCTACACTTGGGACCGCAAATGCAAAACAAGAAGCCAGAAATATCACAGGGACTGTGCACGGGAGTTGCTCATAGGGACTGGCCATCTGATCGGTCCCAGGTCGGCCCCAGTGGATTTCCATTGGAAGAACGGGCGCTCGGTTTCGCACGACGGGGCATTTAAAGGCAAACTATGTCTGCGTACCTGCGTCTCGGGAATGTGTGTGTCTGTGTGTCAAAGTAAGGGGACCATGGTTATCCAGTTGGTCTCCCTCTAAACCCAACTCTTTTGGGGGCGGTACCCCTTCAGAAATTCTGGTCTTCCTTTTGGTTTCCAAATAATAAAAGCACCAAAAAAGGTGTTCCATTTATGAGAAGAAGACACACCGAGGTCCTCCAGTAGAGAGGTTAGAATAAGGGTACCCCTTTTTCTGTAGTCTATTTTAGTAGGGGAGCCCTCCCCGGAGAAAAAAAAAAAAACGGTAAAAGGGCGCTGCCGGGAGACCTAGACACCTACGCCTTTTGGACGCCTCTCTAGACATTCCATCATGTCCATCGGTTCGCGGCGCCTGGAGCCCACGCGAGCGCCCACGCCCTGGCCTTGCCAAGTCCAGCCCGGATGGGAGCCGGCCCGCACCTTGACCTCGTTTGGGACTTCCGGTTGGGGAAACTGGGGTCATTTTGACGGTTTCTGGGGGTTATCAAAGTCAGAAATGGGGTTATGTTCCTTTACCACTTAGGGGGTGACTTTGATCATGGTAAAATAATGAAGCCAGGGAAATTGAATTTGGGGGGAGGAGGTGGACAGGGGAAGGGGGGGGGGGGTCTACGGCTCCCTAAGGAACCGTTTCTTCCATTTGGTTTAAGGTGTCCATTTCTTCCATTTGGTTTGAGGCCCCAGGAAAAATGATAAAATATGCCCAGTAGAAGAATATGTCCAGGAAAATATGTCCAATCAAAACCTGGTATAAAAATGGTCGTAGCTGGGACTGCTTACTAACCTTCATCTACCCGAGTATTGATTGTGGCTCAATTGGGGGATGGTCCCAGGGGAAGGGGGGGGGGGTCCCAGCACGGCTCCCTGAGGAACCCTAGCGAACCCTAAAAACCTAGAGGCAACAAATTATTGGGTAGTTGCTATAGTGGTACCTGGAAGCACTGGGGTACCTGGCAGCCTGGCTTCCTTCTGGGAAATAGATGGCCTGGTCCCTGAGGAACCCTGAAAAAAAACCCTTTAAAACACCCTTTAAAGGGGCCCTCAACTCTCCCCACCCCTCATGTAGGGACTCCATGAAATTCCATCGTGTTGCTGCGGCTCGGTGCGTTGATGTGCGTGGCTGAACAGTGGCTTAACCCCCCCCCGACCTATCGTTGACGAGCCCGTTGAACCCTTTCGTCCGAGTTTCTCCACTCCTTGATTGGTCTGCAAGGGCTGGAGGGGTTCGGATCAAACCACACATATCTCACTGGCTGAGTGGATGGCCCAAAAAAAGTAACCACACTTTACATTTACCACTAAAATGGTCTTCCCAAAAAGTTTAAAGTTCATGAACTCAGGAAGTGAGATATACATATGGAAGTTGATCAATATTCCTGTTTCCGGAAAACGCCATCTTCGCGAGAAAAAAAAGTTTCTTTCGCGAATCTTTCGCAACTCCATCGCCACGCCCTGTTGTTTGCAGCGTGCGCTGTGGAGCCATTGTGGCTGCTGCAGTTGTGCTTGCAAACACGGTAGCCGCAGTTCACTTGCGTGCAGTACTGTCAAGTGCAGGCAGTCACCGTCATTCGCCCTTGCCACTTGCGGTTGCCGGCGATGTGCGGAACCTTGCAACAAGCTCCCTGGCCTTTCGCCGGTCTTTCGCGGATCTTTCGCGAAACTTGCTCCAAAATAGCCCAGCCAACGTTATTGATTTGCACCAATCCCAACACAGGCAGGGAATCAATAATGCAAGTGTAGGTGCTGCGTATCTCCCTCTCTACAAGGGAGCGGGGTCTGCAAATATGTAAGTGCAAAGGCAGGCCTCCAAGAATTCAACGCGGAATCTTTCGCGAAAAAATAAGTTTCTTTCGCGAACTCCATCGCCGATCTTTCGCGGAGGGATTTAAGCCAAGACGAATGGTCACCGAATACATAACTCCTTGCAAGGACCTTTTGATCAACCCCCATATACGTATATAGATATATACTAGTTGAGACCAACCACACACACAGACACATATTATATATGTGCTTCGTGCGGTGTCTGTGTGTTTGCCCCGTCTCATTGTCTGTGTTGATTGTGTTTTTGTGTGCGTATTAGTGTGGTGTTGTCTAGTGTGATCTGTGGTGCCGGCGTGTGTGTGTGTGTGTGTGCGTGATAAAGAACAGGACAGCTTTGACAGATTCCAGTCCAAACCAGCAGGGCAACAATAAAAAATATTGTTACCATCCCTCCAACAATCATGGAAGTGGACAAGGGGCCTCTCCAAAAGGAGGGTAGTCTTCCAAAACCCTCCTTTCAGCTTCCATGATTGGAGGGAGTGGAACCAATTTGAAGGAACCCAGAGCCCAAAGAAACATCCCAGTTGGCCCTCATCCATCCCTTTGCCTCACGGGGTGCTGCCTGGAATCCCGCCGCTTTCCTCAGTGCCCATTCAGATCAGGTCATCAAAGGGTGGGGTAACAGAACAACAGCATGTTAGTGTGTTTTGGGGCCATTTCCTGTAGATTTCCTGTAACGAAACCCTGCCCAACCTCACTTGCCCAAAGGGCAAAGAAAAAGATAATACAAATAATATATATATATATATGTGGTCACCTTTCTTGGCCAAGACCAAAAATGGAAACCCAAGCATGTGAATCAATTTCAGGTCGATTCGCTTCGGGCCAGTGAGCACCAAATATTGGAACCTTCCAACCCATGCGCGGGGCCGTGGCTCCGGACGAGACCAAAGCTTTGCGCGGGATCGAAAGGCACAAAGACAACCCAAACAACCAAGACAACCAATGACAGGAAACAACTGAATGCGCAGACAAAGGCAAGCTAACCCACACACACACAAAGAAATCCTCACACTCACTTCGGACACGAAAACTGGGATTCTGCACCGTTCTGGCGTGATGTATCCTTTGTGTACCGATCAGGTATTTGGGCTGAGGCATAATTAATTCAGGAGCACCTATCTAGGAATCTGGGGCCCAACAATTGGTGTGAGCAATGGTTTCTGTGGGACAATGATGGTGTTTGTACTATTAAATTGAGCCATACATAGGGGGACTTGCGTCGACAAGCCAGGTGTTCACACCAGTTCATATGTTCTTGGCTCAAATTTAAACAGCTTGAGTTACAAAGGTTTCATTCATTGTTTTCATTCACGGCGCCATTTTGGGTATCATGCATTGAGCCACACCTAATATGAGTCTGTCATTCTTTAGGGAACCCCTCTGTGGTTGGTTTCAAAGGAAGCCAAAAGGAGACCCACGGGGAGGGGAGGTGGGGGGGCAGGCTACTTTGACACATAGGCGTACCGGAGTCTCAGAATTGTGACCATCCCTTTAAGTTGTTTAACTTCCATTTGCTCAAGCCCCCAGGAAAAATACAAATATTTCCAGTAGTGAGGAATTCCTTTTAAAAAACCAGCAAGGCAAAATAATAATAATAATCATAATCATAATAAATAATCTTAAGCAAATGGTTGTTTGAGGAAAGCACAACCGAGACCGGGGTAAGGAAGCAACTTAAAACACAACAATTCCACAACAGTTACCCAAAATGGAATATGGATTCACCGCCCCACATGGAGACGAACGCCACCACAAGCTGCTGAACCATTTCTGGCTGGGACTTTCCCTTTACTTTCCCTTTCCCCCTACTTTCCCCTACCTTCCCCTACCTTCCCCTACCTTCCCCTACCTTCCCCTACTAACCCCGAGCTTTTTTTTTTGGATTCTGGCCGTCACACGCCCACGAGCGCCGCTTTAAAAACCCGCGCTCGATCCCCCGAACCGACTGCCAGGGACTGCGTCCAGGGCTCGCGTGCTTGGGGCTGCGCTTCTTCCAGCTCAAGGCGGCCAGGCTCAGGCGCCGCGGCCGCTTCCGCGTGAGCTGGACCTATCGAGCAGAGGCGATCCGCGTACGGGCGCTGGGGTCCCAAGGGAACATGGAGTCCACACCAGGACTCCCCGACGTGAATCTTTGAGGGACATTTCTGGTGGTTGGTTGGTTTTGGTTGGTTGGTGGGCATCATTTAGGTGGGGATCTATGTCCACCAACCATTTGGGAGGGACATGGTCCCTTCAAAAGGAACTACAGTGGATGGTTGCGAAATCCGTTTCGCGCCACGGATTAAAAACATGGTTGAAACCATAACATTTGTTTGGTATTTAGGGAAATCGAATCATTCCAGGGTTTTGTAGGTGCAGGATTTCTTCCAAGAAACCCTGGTTTATGATTCGATTCCCCAACATAAATACCAACGAACAATGGTTTCAACCATGGCTTGAAAGTGGCGCGAAATGCACTTCGTCCATCCACAGTATAATGGCCAATAACTACATTTCCCCTGCAAACATCACCCTGCAAAAGGAACCCCTCTGAAAACTTCCATTTGCTTAAGCCCCCTGGAAAAAGTAAACATACTTCCAGTAGTGATAGATTCCCCCAAAACCAGCAAGGCAAAATAAAGACTATTCTTGAGCAAATGGTTGAAAAGGGTTCCCTACACGTTGCCCAACAGCATCACGACCGAAGGAAACTCGCATTGCAGGGGCCAAAGGGTGACTTCAACTGCCCTTCCCCCTGCCAACATCTCTAACCTTTGCTTCCATGTGGTTGAGGCCCCAGGAAAAAATGAGACAATATGTCCAGTAGTGATGAATTCCTGTTAAAACCAACAAGGGAAAATCAACACATATTCTTAGGCACATGAAGGTTTGTAGACGACGGGGCAAGGTCACACTAAAGACAAGCCATGTTCAACCATCCCCTTTCGGAATTCTAGAGAGGTTCTATCAACCACCAATCCCAACTGAGCCCAAATCAAAACCCAGGTAGATGAAGGTTAGCAAAACGGATAGCCCCAACCATGACTGGATATCCTTTCAGCGCCAGATTCCCAAGCGTGTCAGCCTTTCTTTTGTTCCCGTACTTCATCCAGGTGCCATCTCCCAAACCTGTCCATGTCCATGGGACAGGGAATTTCTTTTGGGCTCCAAGATGCATGGGCCCTTAAAACTAAGTTAATGGAATGGGACCCCCTTTGGGCTCTCCATGGAACAGGCCCCTTTGGCTGAAGCCCACCCAGCTGGCTTAAACAGCAGGCTGCCAGTTTTAACGTCACTTTCCTGCCGGTTTTAACGTCGCTAACCAGCTGACGAGCCCCCAAGTATTGGGCCCCCCCCTTTCGGGTTTATTGTGGGTGCCTTATCTGAGGGCTCCTGCATTCAATTCCTCCCTGACAAGCACCTAACAACTATAGGACTGGTTGGAAGGATCGCCAATCGATTGGCCCAACATGGCAACTAAACTCTCCTGAGTGGACTGCCAAAAAAGCAACAAACATGTCAAAACTCTTCATGTACCAGGAACATGTTTGGATTTGTTGGACATGTCTTCCTACAAAACGTCTTCAGTCGTCCTGCAAAACGAATTAAAGGCCAGGCCACTCGGAAAGTACAAAGCCAAGCCACACTGCACTGCTGCCGCTGCTCCTGGAAGGTGCCCTGGGTGTCATGGATCCTCAGGGTTTTTAGTTGCCCATGCAGTGCTACAGGCTGTAGACAAACATAAAATATACATCATACGTATATATATATATATATATGTAGATCTAACTTACATATATATATATATATCATAAATACAATATACATATATGTATGCTTATATATGTATGCATTGTATAGTATTCCATGCACATATGTTATGGTTGTGTCTGTATCTATCAGTTGTTTCCTGGCCCTAGTCTGGCCCCCGATCAAGTCACTGCAGCAGCAGGCTGAAGTCCATGATCCGGAACTCCTGGAAGTTGCTTTGATTTGAACAGGGCTATCTTTCTAGGGGTACCTTCCATGTCCGTGGTTACTTTCTATAGTTTGCGTGGTCCCTAAAGGGGAACCAACAGGAAAAACACCTTTCCGGGGGGAAGGCCCCCCAAATGTTTCACACATCGATCCAGGAGCACCTTCCAGGTCCATTCTGAACCCAGGTGTCCGAATCTTTCTAGAACACCTCTAGGGTTTCCCAGGGAAAACGGATCCGGTTTTTGGAAAGAACGATGGTTGAAAAGAATGGTGGGAATCAACCCCTAGAATCTTTGCAGGACTGCTTTGCCCTGTGCGATTCCCTACATTATTCTCCTCTTCCTTTTCATGGGGCTACCTCCCAAGAGGTGAGAAGCCTCCAACCTCGGTTGCGCCAGGGTTTCCTTACCAACACATCCTACCCCAAGTGGCCGGGAGTTGAGGTTGAGAGGGTTTTGCCCCCCTCAACCAACAAAAAAATAACGCTGAAAACAGGCCAACACTGGCAGGGTTCCCCCTCTTCCCCTTTTTGCAAGAAAATCCCTCCAAAGCCACCTTGGCCAAAACAAGTCAAAAGGTGACCGTCCATCGCCCTGGAACCGATCAGAAAACACCCCGATTTGCCAACCAAATCCCGAGAGGGCATCAAAAGCTTCAACCAAATCCTCTTAGGCACCGTTCAGAAACCCGGGTTTCTGATGATTCACCTGTACATACCAACAACTGTTCTGGTTTCAACCATGGTTTCATTGAGTGGTGCGAGAAGCGGATTTCGCCACCATCCCAGCATGTCTGGAAGCATCCAAAGCTCCAAACCCGCCCCAACCGTTGAATCGTTCGCTGGTTTCGTCTGTAATTCTTAAGATATGTCCAAAAACCAAGTGAAATAAGAAATGGATTTCAAACTTCTAAAAGCTGAAACAAGACTGGCATCCCCAAGAAACACATCTTTACCAGGAGCTGGTTTCCCCCCGGATTGGTCTAAGGCTGTTATGGCTTTATGAGAGATCAGCTCCCGTTTCAGGTCCAAAATGGCTTCCATGTCTTCCAAAAAAACACCTATACAATCAGACTTTCAATCGTTGAAAAAGCCACATGTTTCAAATGGTTGCAACTTGAATTTCTTTTCAGGAGCCCTGTCAAACCTTTTGCCCCCCCCCCCCCAAAAAAAAAAACGCCGAAACCGCCGAAACCGCCTGTCCTACACCCTTTGCCGAAAACCCCCCCGCAAAAAAGAAAGGTTCAGGAAGAAAATATACCATATTCTTAAGCAAATGGGGGTGATCCGGGGTCAAACAGGGATCCTTACATTATACACCTGAACATTGCCTTGTAAATGGTGGTTTCCCCTTATTTCGCTGTTGAAACAGCCACATGTTTCAAATGGTTGCAAGATGAATTTCTTTCAAGGACCCCTGTCAAACCTCCCCCCCCCCCAAAAAAAGGAAAAAGAACCATATTCTTAAGCAAATGGGGGTGCTCCGGGGTCCTACACCTTGTGCAAAAAAAAAACAAAAAACGCCGCGCAGAGACGTCCTGCAGCAGCTCCACGTCTGTCTGGTGCACCTCCGCCACCTCCCGCGCCACCGCCGCCGGCAAGCCCAAGGAAGGGCCCAGCTCCTCGCGGAGTGCGCGAGTGCGGGGCTCCGGGACGCGACGTTTAAAGGAAGCCAAGGGATGGGGTCCACGGCCCGCCCTCCCCCCAAAAAAGAGAAAAGAACACCGTGGGTGTGCTTTTTTCTTCGTTTTCACGCCTTCCCCCCCCCCCAAAAAAAAAAAGAAGAGGAAAAGAAAACGTACGTAAGTGAGTGAGTGAGAGTGTGAGTGTGAGTGTGAGTGTGAGTGTGAGTGTGAGTGTGTGTGAGTGTGAGTGTGTGGTGTGTTTTTCTGCTTTTTTGGGGGGAAGAGGGGACGGGGTGAACCCCCTCTTGGTTGCTTTTAAAGAGAGACCAAAAGGAAATCGACCATTTGACCACAAAGTCACTACCCCCGTCCCCCAAGCAAATATGTAACATAGCAATATATATATATATATATATTATGATCTATTTGATTGGTTCCACTACCCTCCCCCAAACGAAAACAACAACCACACAAACAAATGGCAAAGGAACCTTACAGTGAGCTTCCTGGATTTGGATGCTCACATTGATTTTGCATGGAACCTGACAGGGCCCCGGTCTTTTGCCCTTGCGATAGCGCAAAGGCAGTCTCTGTTCGACGCAGCCGTTTCTTGGGGGGGGGGGAAATGAGGAGGACCCGGTCCCTTTAAAACGAGAATGGTCTGCCAGGTTGGGAGGGTAGTTGTTAGTTTTGACATCTCTACTCTTGGTATGGCAGCAAAAAACTTTGTTTTTTGCAGACCCCCAGTAAAGATGAACAGAACCAACCAAAAAAAAACAACATGCCAAGAACAGTGAAGTATTTGATTATCTTGGTTGTTGTTTGGAAGAGGGTAGTGGATTATGGGAGAGAACCAACAGGTCGGACGGAACCTCGCAATCGGTGTTTGTTTTCGTGCCACTTATTCTTCCATCTGGTCAAGGCCCCAAGAACAAATACAAAATATTGCCAGTAGTGACCAATTCCTTTTAAAACCAACAAGGGAAAATAACAAACATCCTTAAGAACATGGAGGCTTTTCTGGAAGCCAAGACGGGGGTCCCGGAAGTGGTTTGGGACGCAACGGTTTTACCCTCCCATGAGCTGCGGGGAATGGTTTTGCTCACCCCGCATGGTCGTAAAACAAGAGTGACTGCAGAAACCCTCTTCAACGGCCACTTAATTTGCTGAAGCCCCCTGGAAAAAAGCAACAAGGTTTTCCAGTAGTGATAGATTCCGTTACACAATAACATCATATTTTCAGGTTCTGTTTCAGTTTTCCGCTAGAATGCAACATTTTTTTTGCCAAGGCATGCTTTCGGCTTCAGCCCAGTCGAAACTTGACATGGTCAAGCAGACTTAAAATAGGGCACCGACCAAGAAAGTGATTTCTCTTTGGTGTCCCTTTCAAAGCAACCAGAAAACTGGGCTGTGCTCAGATCCCCTGCCAAAAGTTTAACTTTCAGTCGGTGACATGGAACCCACTAAACAAAAAAACAACAAACAAAGCTAAGGCACCGGATGGCTGGGACCCACCCAGAAAAGGCGACCCTTTCCAACCGCTAGGTCCTCCAGAAGAGAGGTTGGAATAAGGGCACCCTTTTGTCTGTAGTCTATTTTAGTAGGGGAACCCTCCCCCAAAAAAGGGTAAAAGGGCACTACTGGGGGACCTAGACCATTCGGCCGGCCAGACCCAGGCCGCTCGGGGTCGAGTCCTGGTCAAAGTTCAGGTCCTTGCCTACGGACTCGTCCGGATCAGCGAAGCGGTGCCGCAGGCTGCCCTTGATGTCATACCTCAACCAAACGTGTGGCTAGTCTCACGTCCGATCCAGTGGATTGGCCAGAAAAAGTCCCGAACCTTTTTTTTTGGGTTGTTTAGCACTAAAATTATCTTACCAAACATGTTTCGTTTCAAAAACAAATCCAGAAACTCAGGGAGTGAGCAGTAGTATGTTCCAACAGCTGGCCTGTTTGGAGGGATGTGGGTATATGTTGCAACCTCCATTTGCTTAAGTCCCTGGAAAAGCATATTTCCAGTAGTGATTATTTCCCATCAAAAAACAACAGGGACAACACACCTAGTGCTGCGCAAATGGAAGTACGCGGAGCCTTTGGGTTAATTTAAAAAAGGGGAAAAACTTTAATGAAACATTTTTTGAGGAGGCCACTTCAATGGACAGTCACAGGTCGTCAAGAACTACTTGACTACCTTGGGGGATTGAGAAGTTGGGCTGCCTGGGTGAAGATCATTCGTTGCATTACATGTCAAGCGTGCGATCCGTAACTTTTAAAAAACAAACAGCTGGGCCAAACTGACCGAGAGCCCTGCACAAGGTTATCATTTTGCTGGCTG
This sequence comes from Effrenium voratum, assembly GCA_963377175.1. Taxonomy (NCBI): domain Eukaryota; class Dinophyceae; order Suessiales; family Symbiodiniaceae; genus Effrenium; species Effrenium voratum. Next base: position 806,631 of record CAUJNA010003549.1, on the reverse strand, counting down.
AAAGGGAAATTGTTGCACAACCCGCAAGGGCGACAAAAGACAAGACAAAAAAAGTGAGCCGAGCGTGGAAATGACCACGCATCCTCTTGTGGCTCCTCTTGGGGAACGCGCAATTGATCGCACTAGCAAGCATCTCTACTCTTGGTATGGTAGCAAAAACAAAGACCCCCAGTAAAAATGAACTGAACCAAACAACTACAAAAAAGAAAACATGCCAAGAACAGTGAAGCAAGGCTGTGAAGCTCGCCCATGCGCATGCGGCCCAAGGTGCGTGTGAGAGATGCCAAGCGAGTGCCTGCCAAAGCAACCGGGGTCGCCAAAAGGTTCTAGGATCCCCTGCTGGCAGTGTGCTTAGTATGATACTTAGTATATTTGCCTACACCCCACTCATATATATATATATATGTTTTTCAGCGTGCCGTGGGAAGTGGGTGACCCAGATTGCTAACCGCATGCTAAGTACTCAGCCCCGGTACTGCACGTGTCCATCAGCCCGGTCTTGCCTTTGCCCGGCAACCTCCCCGCCCATTGGAAAAATACGACTCTCGCCATAGGTGTCCTTGTGGCAAAAATCGATGGCTCTGTTGAATAGATCTTAACACCCACCTAAACCAGTGCGGTTTTATGTCTAACCAAACTAGCCTAAAAAGGACACCCAGAACCCTAGCTTCAACCTTTGTTGGGAGGGTAGAAAGGAGGGAGGGCAAACCGCAAAAAAATCGAAGAGCGCTCCGAAAGGGGCCCTGGCAACATCCATCGTGGGTCGGCCATCAAGGAGCTCCACCATGTCAACGGGGGCGCCTTCACCCCCCCCCCCCCCTTTGAGAAAAACAAACTTTGAACAATTCATACCCAGTTTAGAACTCTTTGGGCCCTGACCTTAAGATTGTAACGCATCATCTGAGTGTTCGGGGTACCGATTGTTGGCTTGTTTCAAGAGAACCCAAAACGACATCACCCGGTTAATTGTGGGGTTCCCAGGTACAAATCACCAGCAACTCGGAGAGTGAGAAAGCCCTTGTCCCACAACCAAACAACCAATTCCACAACGATGCGGGCTCCGTTGACACCAACCTTTAAATGGGTACAACAACACACGCACACACACACACACCCATGTGGTTGTGTCTCAAAGTAGAGCAGCCTCAGGATTGGTGGTTGTCCTTTGTTCCTCGTTGAAACCAACCAAACAAGTGGTGGCCTCAGAAGACACACCCATATCAACATCTCAATGAGTCATCCTCTGTGTCTCATACAATGGGGGACTATGGGTGTGCAAAGGGTGGGGCCAAACGGATCCGATTCCCTGCAAAAAGGTCTAGTTTCTTGTTGGTCGAAAGGGAGGGCGAATGTTTATTTATTTCCCGGTAGGCCCTCTGCAAAAGGCCAAGTCCTTTTTGTTTTTTTTCAGTTGAAAGCGGGAATGATGGATTACCAACAAAAGTGCAAAAAGTTTAAGGTAAGTTACAATACCTGGGCTGTCCCAACTGATCCCCTGCTGAAAGTTTAACTTGAGGGCTTAATGGAAACTCAACCACTAAACCAACTAAAAACATCTAAAAACCTTAACTAGTTCCTCCAGTAAAAAACATGGGTTACAATTAACAAGGGTACATTTTTATCTGTAGTCTATTTTAGTAAGGGAACCTTCCCCCCCCAAAAAAAAGAGGTAAAAGTGGGCACCTAGCTGGGGGACCTCGTCTTGAGGAACCGGACGACTTGGGAACCCAGGTAGAGGGAACAAGGAAAACCAGAACTGAAAGAACAGAGGAAGCAGAACAGAGATTGAACAGAAAAAGGAGAGATTGAACATGATTGAACAAACAAAAAAAGAAAAAAAGAAACAGAGCATGGAACAAAAAAAAAAAAAAAAGAACGGGAACAAAGAGGGTTGAACAGAGCTTCTGCCTGGCGATGAAAGCAAGTTCCTTGCGGCCGAAAGGCGTCGTCACCGAGCGCATCACGAAGAAGAGTCTGGAGGGCTCGCCCTCCATGCTCACCTGAGCGAGCTCCCGCGCGAGCCAAACCCGCGAAGACTCTTCTTCTTCTTCTTCTTCTTTTGTTTGCAAAGAGACGGTTTTGCTTTGTTGTTGTTTTGCAACGAGGGATTTGGGCATGAGCAAAGAAGGGACCCGAAATGGTGGACAAACTGTGGTGGGGATTCACGGCCGTCCACTTTGTGAGGTGTCAACTCTCCAAAAACTCATACTTTGCCAGCTGAAAGCTCAAGAATCGATGGGCCCAAATAGGCTCTGGGATCGATAGGTTCAGCGAGGGTTCTGGAGGGTCAGGGGTTCCTGGACCGTTGGGGATACCTGGGCCCTTTATTTTTCAATGTTTGCTCATCTTCAGTGGAAAACCCACCAGTCGACGCTTAGGTTTCACACTTTGATTCGTTTGGGGCTTCTCTAGTGTTCCAACGAGCCACATCTATCCTGGAGTGTTCAAAACTTGGTTGCTGTTGACCCCCTGCAAAGAGTTTACAACTTTTGGGGGGTTTAATGGAATACCCCTTGCGTTCAACCAAAAAGTTAAAGTCTGAAGATCCGTTACCCAATAGCATTTAAGAAAGGGGCTGGGGATGCTCCTGGTTCTTTTTCAACGGTAACGTTAACCCCCGGATTAAACACAAAATAAACGGCTGATTGTTTCGGGCGGCGGCTGTGGCTCAAAAAATCGCTACCAAAATGGAACCCTGGTAAGTGGAAACATGGACCAAAACCTGTGCAACCCCTCCTGTTTAATTTTGAGCCACGCCCAAAAATCCGATGCACGTATGCGACGATTCCTCCGCGCAAGCAAGCGGACTTGACTCGCATGTTGTTGTTTTTTTCAGCGACCGCCCAAGCGTTTGCACGCAGAATTGTGTCGTTGCTAAGTGCTGCGTGACTTTCCCAGCAACACAAGGCATTGGGGAAATTGCGGCTACCTCTAAAAATGGAGAAACAACAAAATGAAGTTGTTCCGGTCTTCATGCGGGAAGGTGTTTTTGAGGGTGCCTTCTTGACCCTAGTTTACAGGAAACCAGGATGAAAACCACATTTTTGGATGGATCCAAATGCCAAAGTTGACACGGTGGATGTCAGCTCAATATTGCAAGTAAGGGAACCAGTTGAAACCAATTCTCTAGCTTACCATGAATTCCTCCCCCAGGGTTTTGTGGATAGTGGAGGAGAGGGAAAAAAACGCTCCAGTGTGCTGGTTTGTTTCTGGCTTGTGGTTCTTCTCTGGCATGATTGGTTTCGCAAGGCGTTCCACCCGCACCCCCACCACCACCACCACCACCCCCACCCCCACCACCCACCACCCACCACCACCCACCGCCCACCGCCCACCGCCCACCGCCCACCGCCCACCGCCCACCACCCACCACCCACCACCCACCCCCCGTCCCCCCCCACCCACCAAAGCCAAAGGGCGCGGTAGAGGCCGCAGTACCTCCCCAGAAAGGACCGGGGCTCCTCCTTGAGCCGCTGCCTCGCGGCGTTCAAAGCCAAACGGCTCCATGTGCTAATTCAGCTCCTGGACAAAACATGAACCTTTGCGATAGTGAAATTGATTTTCTTTACAAACCAAGGGAAAATTACACATACTCATGTCAGCAATGGAAGATTAGTTTCCAGTTGAATGGAGTTTTGGATTTGGTACTTACTACCCTGTTTCTTTTCCAGAACTCCTGGTAGCTCCTGAGCTCCGGTAAACACGGATTTATTAGGGGACTTATTTCTTAGGGAGGCTTCAAGGCTCCCCAAGCCTCCCCGACAGCATCCCAAAAGCTGCAAGCTCACAGATCCGTTACCTCCCGCCGGGGGTTCCAGGCTATGACCTCCTGCTCAACAGGTTCAGTGGGACCCAATGGCATTTCAGCAACCGCGCATGCAAAGGTTGCAGGTCTGAGTCGTTCTCAGACTTGCACAAAACTGCCCCTGCAATCACAAGAGCGGTCTGCTTCCCACCGCGATCTTGGGCCCCTTCGTCTCACCCCCAGCCCGCAACCTTGTTCCCAAACAAGCCTTGATAATCACACCTGCATTTGGAGACCACTCAAACACGCCACCCCCCTTCCCCAGCACGCACCCTGGCCAAAAACTAAAAAACCGACAAAATCTGGGATCGCTGCTTTTGGGGGCAGGGGCAGTTTTATAGCCCAAAACACCCAGAAACCAAAAAGGTTTGAACGTTGCCTCTGGGCAAGTGAAAAGATGCCAAGGCTATCCAAATTTCCGAGGTGCAAATACTTTGGGAGCATCTTGATCAGCATCTTCGCCTCCAGATCCGTGGTGGTCTTCACCAAATACCTGGTTCTGAGTCCAGCTGCGCCCGAAGACATCACACACTTCAAAGCAGTTTGGCTGGTCCAGGACGGGCATGAACAGTGCAATCTGGGTGAATTATAATAAATTTCGCCAGCCTTAAATAAGGTGGTTGGGGGGCTTTCCCCACATAAACCACCATTTGGGGTGAGGTCGTCTGAGGTCGTTATATATCTCCCAGTGCAATGCGCCAATGCCTCCACCACGGAACTTCCTGTTAAAGTCTCCATCGCGCCCATTCTTTGCGCAAAAAAAAGAAAAGTCTGGATAAACTCTGCAAGTCGCCAGTCTGGCTGAGTATTTGTTCCTTTTGGTCTGAATTACTTGTTGGCATTTTGGCCCATTGGCCTTTGTGCAAAGCAACAATCTTGGCTGTTGGGTAACCAGTAGTTCTGTTAGGCCATTATAGCACCGCGTGATAGTACACGGTGCTACGCATGCTCGCCCAGCAGCTGGTGGTCGTGGCTGAAGAAGAAGATCTCCCCGCTCTTAGAATTGGTGCCAAACCTGAGCCCAGTTTTTCATCTCATTTCTGAGCGGATGGGTAAAAAAAGGCCGAATGTTTTTGTTCACTGAAGTGGTCTTCTCAACAAGTCATCCCGGTCCAGAAACGCAGGGAGTGCGAGGACTGAAAACAGGAGGTTTGCAGCACATCCTTTGTCTTGACACGGCCTTTTGAATCCCGTTCTTCTCCCCCAACATTTCATGTGTGAAACAGCCCCACTCCACCGGGAATCCTTGTTGTGCAGTGACCCGACTGGAAAAAACGCACGCCTGTTTTTGCGGCCAGGAACATGTTTAATTCGTGAAGGCAACAATCAACATGGAAAAGGCTGAACATCGGCAAAATCCACTGGACAACTGGGCTGCTGCCCCCAAGTCCAATCCCATCCCGCCATACATTGCACATAATTCCCCTACCTTGAAGAGCAGACCCTCTGACCGTTTGGTGTCCCCTTTGTGGCAACCATGTTAATGGCCCAGGCTGGTCACTTTTATTTTGTGGGTCGGCTGAGTCAGGGCGACTGAGGGAATAAGTTTTCGAATATACTCGCCTATTCGGAGCGATTCCAATCCAGCGGTAAAACGAGTGAAAGCATCTGGTTTAGAGGTCCTTGAGGATCCAATGCTTAATTCAGGTTTTGCACATCTTTGTAAAACTTGCAGATTTTGCGATTTAGACTGCGACGGAAAGGGTCTTTGGGGGGTGGGGGCTTGTCAGATTGCATCGATGTGGGGGATAAATCGAGCAGTTCGAGGGCACATGATCCGAGGCCCCGGATTAAGCAACACCCGGTTGATTTTGATCGGGGGGTGTTCTTCACTTTTGGAGGGAACGCCCTCCTATTAATACGACGGGTTCTACTTAGCTTCGGAGTGATGACTAGTTGGTACCTTCGAGGGGCAGAATCATCGAGCAACTGCTTTCAAGGCGTTGGGCAGAAACAGCGTTGTGCGCCTCACCAGGCTCCCAAAGGCATGCTCGGGGTGTATCATGCCCCGAAATGGTGCTTAACTCACCTCCTGAGTGGATGGCCGAACGAAGGTGTGAACTTTTTGAGTGCCACTAAATACCCCTTGACATACCACTTGGGTAAGTGACGTCTCTCCGTCTGTGCTGTTGCTTAAGGCCAAGGGTACGTTGAGGTTTGCGATCGTCATTCGATTCATGTCAGAGGCAAAAGGACCTGGACCCCTTTCGAGGACCTGGACCCCTTGCGAGGAATTGGACCCAGGTCAAAAGGATGCATTCAGAGTGGCTGGGCCAAGTTAGGCTTCACCAGCATCCCCTGGGCCCCAGTGGATTCTATGGGAAAAGAGCGCCTTTCCCTTGGTTGCTGGCGAGATCCCAAAAAGCAAACAGTGAATCACTTGTTGTGGGTTCAATTCGGAAAACCCGGTGGATTTCAACAAAAAGGCTCAAGCTCTTTGGCATTTGAGTACTCAAGGAAGCAGCGGACACCCAGGTGTTTTGAGTGAAAATATGGGTGTGCCCCAAACAGAACCCCAAAATGGTGTTTGTTTGTTCCCTCTGGTTGCCCTTGAAAACCAAACAGAAATTGATACCCTGGACAAAGACCAAAAAACAAGTACCCTCAAAAATCACTTCCTGAGTGGATTGGCCAACAAAAGTCCAACTTTCTGCTTGCCGCCCAAATGCTTTCTCCCAACCAGTATCAAGTCCAGGAACTCGGGCAGTCAGAAATGGAACCCTCAAAAACACGAAAAGAAGGTAGCCTCAAAAAAAAAGAAAGGAGCACCCTCCAAAAAGAAGCCAAAAAAATGCCACACTCCAAAGCAAAGAGCAAAAAGGGTACCGTGAAAGAAGACACCGCCCGATACCGTCGACGATCCGCGCCGAGTTGCGCAATGAACTCAAAGTCGGTTCGGCACACTGAGTCGAAATACTCCGCGCTGGAGATCCCGCTCATCCCTGGGCTCCAGTTTGGCGCGCGCTTCCGTTCTGCGCTTTGGCTTTCGAGGAGGAACTCGGTTTCTTGGGAAGATTAACTTTGGACTACTCCGCAGGACCGGACTTGTCAGGCTTCCCTTGAGGAAATTGACCCATGTTAGAAGGTGTGCTCCGATTCTTGTGGTCCCCCGGATGAATCCGAAGTGGACCTTAGCTGATTGTCCAAAAGAAACACCAAGAAAAACCGGTCGCAAGGGCTCGCAACCTGTATTCACTCCAGCCTTTTGGTCGCTGATTCGACCCGCAAAAAGTCGCCCACTTTTTTTTGGACAATTTGGAAACCCAACCACTGAATCCAAAAAAACATTTAAAAAAAAACACTAAACCCAAAAACCATTAAGAGCCTAGGGAACCGCATGGCTGGGAACCGCCCGCAATCCACGGGAAACCACTTGCCTCGCGCCAGGCGGCTCCGGACCTGAGCGAAGAGCCTCGGGGCGAACTCCTCGATGTGGAAAGTCGAGTCCAGACCTGGGCCGAAGCTCGAAACGGGCCGACTGCTGCTGGGTAGGGGGAATGACCGCATTCCGGGTGGTGGTCTTCCATTTAGGTTTTTCGGCCCCAGGAAAAAATGTAGTGATGAACTCCTTTTGAAACCAACAAGGGAGAATAGATAAACACAAAATATTATTCAGCAAATGGAGGTGGTTGAATGAACCATGTTTTTGGTGGATTGCCGAATAGAGGAAATTGAAACCGTGCTCAGTAATTAGGGAATGCTCTTGGTTGAATCATCTGTCTTGGGGATTCCCGAATCAAGGAAGCAATAGGACGGATGGAGTTTCTCGGGGTCATTCCATTTCTCATTCCCTGCCTGTCGAGCCCGCAAGTCAACACGGTTCCCCAAGGGGTTGGCATGAATCAACATTGGTGAACAAATGAACCTGGTTCAAAGTCAGCTTCCAGGTTGATTCAACTTCTTGAAGAAACCCTTAGCGGTATTTTCAGGTCCTTTGGGCAAGCAAAGGCTTAATACTTTTTGGGATGCCCATCATGATCATTTTGGAGGCAAACCTGAATGTTGACTTGTCTTGGCCAATCCTCTCGGGAAGCGAGAGGATGCGGTACTTGAGGATTTCTACTGCGGGGGGATGACATGGGAACACTCACATCAAATTTGCAACGAGGAAATGCGGGAGGTTTACTCACAGAAGGACACAACGAGTACTCACCCTTATCCGGCCATTTCCACTGAATTCGTTCTTGCAAGTTGGTGTGCATTCCGGACTGTGTGCAAGGATATTGCAGTTGAGAGGAGGTGTCATCATCATCAGCTAGGTGCAAGGGTCCTGCCAATTGGTAACAACCAGACCCTGATCCCCTCAGAAAACTTGTTGTGGTTGCTCAAGCAATAGTTGGGTTGTACAAAACGATCCCACACAAAACAACAGGAGTGCGCGTTCTGGACTATATGGCACTGCTAAATGGTTCGAACGAGATTAGAACCAGTACTATCTACTTTCGGCGTTGTTCCCCATTGCAATGGTCATCCTGTGTAAAGGACCTTTTGATCAAAGTGTCCAGATGTATAGAAAAGAACACAAAGCCCAGCCAGAATCGGTCAGTCCACGATGTTTAATGGGAAACCCACCGGACGATACCAAGAGGGCAAAGACAATATAACCTCACCATTAATTCGGAATCCACAGGTCCCCTTTTGGGAAAATAGATGGCCCTGGCAACCAGGCCAACCAGGGCCAAGTTTCTACCAAAAAGGTCAAAAACACACCTATGATGGAATCTCACTGGTCGTGAAAGACAAATGTCCTCTTAAACAGAGACTCTGATCAGCTCCAAGCCGAGTCCGTCGGCATAAACAGTAAAATCGGTAGCAAGGCCCCAACAAATTGCTGTATACAGCTCTAAACTGGAAAGAACGCATCCGAGAAAACGAGCCTTCGTGGGTAAGCTAGCTTCTTTTAAACCCCGAGCTCGTCAAAACCTGAGGAAGCAAATAAAAGTGAAGTCCAGGGCTATTGCTCTGCCAAAGCAAATGGGATCAAGTCACACCCAGACCGCAGAAATGCTCGATCCTACCGCCTCCGCTTTTCCCGCAGTCTGTCCCTGCCCGCTTCGCACAGGAGGCTTCCTTACAAACTTTGGCATGTGTTGCCGCGGGTATGGCGATGACATCTCCTGCAACATCCCTTGGTTGCTGTTGACAACATTTTGTGGGTTTAGCGGAAAACCCCATGATTTCCCAAAAAGCTGTCTAAAGATGCAACCCAATAACAGTCAAGGTTGCAAACAATCCGGAACTACACCAACTTGCAAGAACAAATTCAATAGCACTGGCCGGATAGGGGTGAGATAGAAATCATCAAGTACCGCAATGAACTCGTTTCCCGAGAGGATTGGCCAAAACAATTCAACATTCATGTTTGCCTCTAAAATGATCATCCCGGTCATCCCCAAAAGTATCAAGCCCTTGCTTGCCTAAAGTATCTGGAAATACAAGGTCAACCCTTTGCCATCACCAAAAGTGAATGGACAACAAGAAAACCAAAAGGTGAAAAGATCAGCATTGGACAAAAGAGTGTGAAACCTGGGGAAGTTCGGCAACAAGCAACAACCACCATGCCCGCCATCTCGCTGAATCCACTGGCACCGCAGCCCCAAAATTTGGCTACTGATCCCGTTACCGCGGCGGATCCGTTACTCGATCCGTTCGCGCTCCGCGTTGTGCAGAGCCGCGGAAAGTTTGGAAGCCGAAATGCCATGGCTTTGCCAATGGCAACTCGCAAAACTGAAGGCTTGCCCAAAGGACCTGAAAATAGATCATGCTTCCCAAAAAGCTAAAGTCCAAAGATCCAACCAAATTGCAAAAAAAAACTGGGCGTAGTGTTTAACAACAGGAGGACATATGCATAATAACATGGGAATGACTGCAAAAAGCAAAAACAATTCATATGATATCATCGACGCATGGTGAAAACAAAAGATGGCTCCTCCTGTTGTCACGGACATCCAAGTGATAACAGTTTGACTATGTTGACCATGCGCCAAACCATGCCAACCTGTTATTATTCATGGCTGCAACTAGAAAGCCATTTCATGCGGTCAAATCCATTCTGTCAGCTCGCTTTGGGCAAGGAGCACATCCAGCCTGTTGTCCATGGGCGGGGGAGGTGTATTGAAGTGGGTGGGTGCCGCCATGCATCCTCGTGAGTGGCCTTGCCCGAAACTCGGCACAGCGGAGATAGAGACCAACCAAAAACACATCTGGCGGGATTTGGTCCTCACGAGTGACTCACGCCCGTTGAAATTCAAACGATGAGGTTTCTCGCTTCCTGAGTGATTGGGATAACATGGCTAGTAACCCAATGGCTACTTGGATCTTTCCGCGTAAAGTTCAGCACCTCGGGAAGTCGAAGAGCTTCTTCCTCAATCTTCGACCCGCGGCGAATGTTTCCCCACGTTTGCGGGGGTAAGCGCTCGCGTGTCCAAAACGCTTCGCGACCTCCGGGCAGCTAACGACTTTCCCTTTCGAAGCTTGAGGGTTCCTTGACTTTCCAACCCTAGGTATGGCTTGGCAAAAAGCGAACTTACTTTTGCAGCCCCCTGCTGAAAATGAACAGAACCCCAAAAACATAAAAGCGCAAACTCATGGCAACAACAGTGAGGTTGATTTCTCCTTAAAGCATCCGGGCCAAACAGGGGAGGATTCATCCCAGGCAAATATCTAGGAAGCTGTGGACTAGACATTCTCCGCTAGGTTCATGGAAGGCGACACCTGGAATCCGCCTACTCTTCAAGGGCATTCCTGGGTATGTTGCGGCTACGGAGGGCTATATGCCAGCAAGATAAGGGTATAACGCAGGAAGTGCCCGGTGAAGAAAGTTGTAACCTCCATGCCTCCAAAAGTCATACCTAAAGAAGCCACCAGCTTTTGTGGGGCATGTATGATGTCAAGCCCTTACTTTCTCAAACATTATCTACTTTGGAAAACCTGGTGCCTCAAAATACCGAGGCAAACAAGTGGGTGCGAGTTTTAATCAGCCCCCTGTTGCCAGCTCTTTTGCGTAACCTGTCTCCTGGTGCTACTAATTAACTACTATACTTTGGACAAATACTGCATGCTCAAATTGTAAGGGGCCTGGAAGGCAGAAGGGAGGGTCCACGCGGTGAGGTGCTTTCCATGGAAAAACACAGTCTGGTTGAAATGCCCACAAAAGCCGCGCATCGGTGTGTATCCATTTTGGGGACTGCAAGAAATTGCTTGCTTCGTATTGGTCTGTTCTTCCACGTCATGGGGGCCCAATTTGGCAGCACACCCATGTCATTCGGATTCGCCAGGGATGAGTCAAAACATAAGGCATTGATCAAACCCAAGACAGCAAGGTGGGGTTTGCATCTGCCAGTTCCAGCATTTGCTAAACACGTTACCCCTTTTCGTCCACCTCCATGATATTAGCCAGGGTTGGGCCGCCCAGCTGTTTAAACTAGTTTAACTGGCGCTGGTGAATGGACACCTCCTGCTTGCTCATTTGCCTGTTGTTGCGTGGTAATTAAGACTCATAACCCATGCTCAGTTACTCACCCTCAAAAACTAGCCAGCCAAATATAAGCCACTAATTCTTCTTGAAACTGCCTTCTTTGGGTTTCCTGCTGGGGGCAGCCTGATCTTCGCAAAGATCGGAAGTGCGAAACTCGGTCGGTGTCCCGGAGGCCGAATTGCGTGCATCCGCTTGCGCAAGCGCGCGGCACCGGCAGGAAAAGACACCTGCATTCTAAGCGGTCGCAGGGCTCCTGTCTGGGGAAGTCAGAGTCTGGTTTGTACAAGCCTGCGGGAAAATCTTCGGAAAGTTCGGCGAACAACGCTCATGCAACTTAAATGGTTTTGGCTAACTCGCGAATGGCCGGCAAGATTACAAATAGGGACTACGTAAATACGATATCTATCAAACTGCGGTACCGATGGGACAGCCCCCCACAAACACAAAAGCACAAAGCACAACCCGGAGAATGTTCTAGCGTCAGTAAAAATATCAATTAACCAACACCCAAAAACACGCAACCTATAAACACACGCACAAAGTCTCACCCAAGAAAAAGGCACAGAAACAGGTTGGTGAACCTTCACACCCCCAAACGGAAATCGGTTCTCACGGCTCAGTGCGGCCTCTGGGATCGGGACGAGGGATATGTTTGCTTCTGATCTTGGTTGTAACAACCTCAGTCGCCCCTTAGGGACCCAGTAAAAGGTGATCACCTTTTGGGGCCTTTAAAGATAGACCAAAATTGGAAAACCAGAAGGTTAAAAGGTCGATTCGCTTTGGGTTGCTGTAACAACTCCTCGAGGCAAAAAGCGGCAGAAAGTCCAACTTTGTGTGGATTCAATGATGTATCCGACCTGCTACCGACAAGTTACAGTCTAAAGACTTAATCCAGTAGCAATGAAGTGATATAGCACCCTGTGGGCGGGTCCCTTTGGAATCGGAGCGTTGAGTCTGTCCCATCAGGCCTCATCCCAGCACCAGCTTGCCCCTTTTGGTGTGTGACAGCGGCCCTGAGAAATTACTATCCCCAAACTGGAACTCAGGCTCCGACCGAGTAAACAACCTCCATGCGGTTTGCTCGTTCTACCCTACCGATGAGCTGGCGATATCATCTTCCCGGACGAGGAATCGTCACCGAAGCCCTGCGACCCGAAGGTTGGTCGAGAACCAAAAAGCTTGCCGACGTCACGTCGAATCCAAATTTTCCCGAATTCACTTGAAGTCCCTGTCCAGAAAGTTCGTCAATTGGATGCCTCAGTGTCCGAAAAGGATTCTCCCTTTTCGGAGTCCAACCTCAGGCAGCACCCAAAAAGGAAGCTCACTTTACTGTGGCCCAAAAGGTGATGTTTAGAACCACCATGTAAGGAGACATGTAACAGTACTCGGTTGCTTTCTGCTCCCCTGCTAAAAGTTTAACTTTTAATCGTTTACTGGAAAACCCATTAGTTGGCAAAAAGTTAAAGTCCTAACAGCCAAGCAAAATGCACCAAAGTGTAGGCTACTATTGGCTACTATAGTGTTCTCCCTCACCCGATTCGCAAGCCAAAGGGCCAACACTCACAACATGTCAGCATGAGTGGTGGTTTGGGATGGTGTCCAGTCTGCCCTCCACAAGAATCCAACTCCAAATCCAATCCAAACCAACCCGCCTACAAGGGTTACTGGGTTACTTTTGGCAACCACATGATCCTAACAAATCCTTAAACAAAAACAGGCCTCGGGGAAACTTGGGAAACCATGGTAAAGTCCCCCCAACAAAAAGCAATAAAACAATATCAAAGGAACGTGGTGAACGGCCAGGGAACCAAAACCCTTTCAGCGAAAGTCTAAGGTGTAAGGGGAAAACCTAGGGAGACCTAAAATCGCTTCCCAAAAAAGACCCCCAGCCGAAATCCTGCTCAAACCCACCCCATAAAAACCAAGGTGAAAATTCCCTTGACCCTTGGCCTCGTGCTCCAGAAAAAAGACAATCTGAAGACCACAGACCGGCTACGGCGAAGAAAGCCTAGAGCCGCCACATTGGATGTGCCAAGTTAGTAAGTGGTTAGCCACTTGTAACCCAGAATGAGGGTTAACCCCGCGGAACTCAACAAGCGCCTTACATCTTGCATGTGGGTTACCTAGGTTACCGTTAAACTCTACGTACTAACACTCCACTGAACGGGTAACTTGCCACAACCCCGAAAGGCTTATTACTAACCTGGCCCTTCACACCCAAGCGGGTGTGGCTTCTTGAGGGTTGGTGCCACCTTTGCTTGGTTGCTTCAAGGTAAACCAGGTGCAACAACCGAAGCCCCCCCCCGCCAAAAAAAAACAACTTCCCTTCTTTTGTGGGTTTCTAAGGGAAACCAATCAGACAGCCACCATTTTGGGGGGTCTCAAACTCCCCCCCCCCCCCAAAAAAAAAAAACAAAAACAGAGAAGCGCAGCATGCGGACGAGCAGGCCACTGTTTGTTTCTTCTTAAAAAGAAGAAGAACTTTCTCGGATCCAAGGCGCATGCCTCCATCTGTGCGGCCTGGTGGGTCGAAGCCCAAGTCCCCGTGAAGCTGCGGTCCAGCAGCGAGATGTGCACCGAGGCCTCTAGGCTTCCGAGCGCCGACGGCGCCGGCCGGGCGGGCGGTTCTTCCCGCCGCAGTGGGTCAAGGCACACACATAGTGTGGATGGACGATGGACGGAATCCATTTCGCAGCGGTTGAAACTTGGGTTGAAACTAGAACGTTTGTTGGTATTTACAGGGGAATCACATCATTCTAGGGTTTCTTGGGTGGTGCGAACGGATTTCGTCCATCCACAGTAGGTGTCCTTTTAGGGAAAATAGATGGCCCTGGTAGTTGACTGAACCACAAGGTAAACCAGGAATCGCCCTCGATTTCTTAACCAAATCAACCAAAAAGGACACCTGTGCTTCCCCCCAATTGGTCGAGGCACAAAGCCTTTCTTTTTGGGAAACGTCGGAAAGATATTTTGGAGGCCCCTGGGAAAAATACAAAGATGTCCGGTAGTGAAATCGATTCCCGCTAAAAAAACATGCGAGAAAAACATAGTTCTTTCAACAAATGGTTCAGCTTCCCTCGTTGTCCGTAGGCCGGTGGTTTTGGTGATTCAGGAGAGGTTTCGCAACTGGCCTCCACAAACACCAAGGGTTCAAATCCAAATCCAAACCAATCCAAACCACCAACTAAGGGCTACCTGAGGGTTGGTGGAGATTTGGGGAGTCAAAGACACTTCAGGTGCAGCTCCAAATCAACCAGCCAAAAAGTCATGTCCTTTTTCACTCTGGCCCCAGGTCCGGAAGATCTATATACGTCCATTTGGTTTTTTGGGCCCCGGGAAAAATGAGAGAATAGTTCCTGTAGCGATGAATCCCCTTTGAAACCAACAAGGGAAAATCGATAAACACGAAATCTTCGTCAGCACATGGAGGTGCTTGAATGAACCTTTCAAATTTTCAGCAAATGGTGGGTGGTGGAAAATAAAAATCTAAGCCTACTCCTTTCAGCAAAGGGAGGAGTCTGATGTTTCAAGCCTCGGAGGTGAGCTCCGGTTTTGGATTGGAACCCCTTCTAGAGGGATCCGGGACCCCTGCTGTAGAAAATGGTGGGGGCCCCCAATTCCATTGAAGGTGGAACCAGAAATGGATTTCCAGAGGTCACCCCCTCCTCCAATTCCATTTCTTAAGGGGGTGGGGTTGTTTCCCGTGGTTGGCCCATTTTGAGTCAATGTCCCACAAGGTGATCAGATTTTGTTCCAGGCCCTTGTGGCAATTGAGCAAAAGGACAATCTTTCAGCGCCGTCTGTTTCTGGTGTCTCCTCCAAATATTTGTTTAGTGTACTGCAGTTTCCGAAAATACGCAACATCAAGATTTATAGGTCATCTTTTTGGTCAACCTGGTTTTTTTTGGGTGGGCCACGGGTTCAGCTTCCCGCCAGTTGGTGGTTTGGGTTGGTGGTTTGGTGCTTGGGGGTTCCCCATTTACCCTCTACATCCCGATGGAGTGGATTGGCCACTCACGTCCGAAGACTTCTGGTTCGCCACTGGTCCAAACCCGAAAAGTTTCCTGAAGCGCCGGAACTGGGGAAGTGAGTCTAGGTCCTGTAGAGAGGTAAGAATAAGTTGGTACCATTTCTTTTTTCTGTAGTCTATTTTAGTAGGGGGGGTTCCTCCCAACCAAAACAAGTGGGCGAAAAAGGGGCACCAATCGCTGGGGACCTAGGAGCTTAGCCTGCTTCCATTTGGTTTTTCGGCCAGAAAGAATTACACATCTTCTCAGTAGTGAAGAATTCAGGAAAATATGTTCTTAAGGAAAATATTCAGGAAAATAAAGGGAAATCATTTGCTTCTTTATTGTCTGAAAACCAACAAGGGAAAATATGGAAAAATATTCATTTCAGCAAATAGAGGCTTGGTAAACCTGGGCCTGGTAGGTCTGGTCCTCCTCATTCCTGCAAAGGCTGGCGGTTGGACCCCAACCTGCAGAAAAAACTGTCGTCTTTGGGTCCAATTCGGACAACCCAAAGACATGGGTCGTCCGTTTCTTTCGTGATTGCCTGCTGCTTTTGGAAAGAAACAAGTGTCATGACGTGTAAGTAACAAGTATCACATGGAGACGAGAAGAAAAAGAAAAGAAGGAAAACAAAACAGCTGCAAGTCCATGAGCGCATATCCGGCGGATCGAAAGTTACGTATCCTGACCCACAGTAGAACAAACACGACACAAGAGGCGGTCCCATCCATAATTTTGAGCCGCACCCGTGTAAGGGTTCCGGGGTAACACAGTACTTTCCGTCTAGCGGAAAATAGCGGAAACCATGAAAAGTGCACCAAAAGGGGGCTTGCTTTGTCTGAAGGAGCAGAAACCCTCGCCCTGCAGGGGATTGTGGGTGGCGAGTCCCCATGGCGTAAGTTCTGTTCAGTCACAACTTACCTGACGTCCCCCTCCCCCTCCACGCATACTTCTTCTGGCCGGTTTGCTTGTTTCCTTGGCTGTTTTGTGGTAAATCAGCTTCCATGTGCTTAAGCCGCCAGTGAAAAAACAACAACCTTTCCAGTATATAGGTCAGATCGATTCCCTTTAAAACCAACGGGGGAAAATAAACAAAACATTCCTTTCAGTTGAGAATTGTTGAGAGCTCCTTTCGGGTTCGTTCCCTTCGGGTTCCCTTCGGGTTCCCTTCGGGTTCCGGTAGGGCTCCTTCGGATTTTTTAGGGTTTTTTCCGGCTTCCTTCGGGTTCATTAGAGTTGTCTAAAGTTCCTTAGCTTGGGTGCTGTAGATCCCCAAGAAAAAATTGTTAACTGTTTGCTGGTTAAAAGGAAATATGAGGGGAATCCAAGAAGTTAAAGTCTAAAGATCAAACCCGATAGCAGTAGAATTAGATTTGCTTAGGGAATCCCCCCCCCCTTGGGGACCCCGGCTTGTCGTAGCGCCAGCACCACACGCTCTTCCCAGGGGTCAGCTGCTTGGCAAAAATCTTCTGCAAGCGGTTCTGCAGGCGCATGACCTCACCGAAATTCAGGAATTTCGGGCCGTTTCCGTGGCCAAAACGAAAAGAACAACACATATACACCTCTGATCCCGGAAAGGGATGATCGCTTCGTTTGCTTTGATGGGCTATCGGAACATCTGGGAGTTGATCAAAAGGTCCTCTACATGGGATGACCGCTGGTTGGAAAACCACCAAACATATTATATTTCCCACATGGGAAAAGGTACCCATGGTCATTGATCAACCCCCGAACACAGACATGTGGAAGTCAATCCTGGAAAGGGAAGATCTCTGGAATCTCCCAAACAAAATGAGAACCCGAGTGGAAAATTAGGCCCCATCTTTGCTGAGAGATTTTAATAATTTCAAGCCATACCTCTTCTACCTTCTTCTATCGTCAAATTGCCCTCTGGTCCTGCATGATATCGCTAGGGCTTCCTCTGCCTGCAGCCTCCCTCAGCCTGTCGTGCTGTCCAGTTCTCTTATCACCGTTCAGGAATGAAACAACATGTCATGATTGTGATCGTGCGTGTTTTCTTGTCGCTGCTCGTTCGGTCAGACTTCTCTTTTGGCGGTATCCTTACAGTCTGCCAAAAAGGACACAATGGAATTCCAGTGGCCACCGGAAAGGCAGAATTCTGAAAGGTCTTGGACTTAACTGACCGGAATCACCTCGTCGGTGCGCATAAAAAAAAACCCAAAAAGTGAAAGCCACCCCATCAAGGCGTTGTACAAACCCACCCATGGAGAAAATTTCACACGCCCTTTTCAGCTGAAAGGCTAAGACGGCTGCCTGTCGAAACAGGCAGCGTTTTTGGCCATGGGTCAAAACCCAAATCGTACCCCCAGTGAACATCCCAATCCAACCGCTAAAATAGGGTGGTGCACCTATCCCAAAATGGGATCCCAGTGGTGAACCATGGCCATGCGAAGTTTAAAAAAACAAAAAAAAAAAACAAAAAAAAAAACAAAAAAAACCGGGGTCGGATCCCCGGATCCGAAATTTCCGCGTCCGAGCTGCGGTGGTCTTCCTCTCCAGAAGCTCGGCTTGTTCGGATTGACTGCGCTGGCCCGGGCTGATGGGGCTGCAGGGGCTCAAGTCCATCGACTCCTGGCAGAAGCCCCGGCCACGGAGCCCATAGATCTCTACATCGGAAGATACATGTGAATAAGAATACATCTAGCTGCTCCAAATTTGAGAGGTTGGAATAAGTTGGTACCAACCCTTTTCCGGTTTTGTCTATTTTAGTAGGGGAAGCCTCCCCCCAAAAAAGGGTAAAGGGCATTATTGGGGGACCTAGATATGCAAGTGTATATCTACGCGCAATCGCTTGGTAGATCGCACAAGCGATGGAGCTGCCCGTGCGCAAATGACACGTGAAAAAATGGATGCGCAACTGCATGATCCTTCTGCTGCAAATAATTTGTCCGAGCCGAGTGTTTGCGCTTGGCTGTATCGTTCTATTGCATTGCTTCTCAGTTGCCCCGAAAAATGGTCAGAAGGCCAGAAAGCCCCCGAACTGGTCCCCGAAACCACTTTTCAGGGCTGGGGATGCAATTTGTCTTTTTCTCTCTCTCTCTACAACAGCTTATCCCCGGATTTTCTGCTATTGGGTTGGCACATTGGTAGGTCGTTTCCAGATGCCACCACAACGAACACGAGCGCGTCTCTCCTGGGTTGCTGTCTGCTCCCCTGCTAAAAGTTTAACTTTTAGTGGTTTAATGGAAAACCCACTAGTTAGTAACAAGTTAAAGTCCTAACATCCCTTGGCAAAATGCACCAAAGTCTCCTTGCCTCCCTTCCCCCCCCTCTGCTCGCGGCCGGCGAGAAATCGACCGACGCGGAGCTCGGAGCGAGCGCCTCCCCGGCGGTGGTGGGGCTGCCCATGGCCTCCACGCAGGGCGGCCACGTGCCCGGCACGGGGTCCGGGATCTGCAGCGCCAGAGCCTTCACCTCCACCAGGCGTTTTTGATCTAGGAGACACGCCCCTAAGGGGGGTGGGAGGGGTGGGGGGGGGGGGGTGGGGTGGGGGGGCGTTTGGTTGTTGTTTCTATATTGATCTCTGGAAAAGTAGATATTTGGGTGCGGGGTTCCTTCTGACCCCTTAAAATGGGGTCATGACCTGAATCTGTAGTTGGGGTCCCCCAACTTTTTAAGGGCCATGGAGCATGCAGGTCGAGGAAACGCCTCTAAGGGAGGCCCACGTTTTTGGGGGTCCTTCTAAAAAAGACTGGGATCGAATCCCAAAACCACTCATCCAAAACACCAACTATAAGGGTTACTCATACAGACACACGTGAAGCCAACAAAACACCATTTGTACCAGATTCACTCCGATTTCCTCCACTGTATACTGACCACTTGAGTGGCAAACCAGTGTTCGGACTTGTTGAGTGGCCAACCCACTCGATCGGAAGTAAGACGAAGAGTTCCCCAACAAATCAACGGAGGGTAAATGGGGAGGTCTCAAGATGTCTCAAGGCCCTGTCTGGACTGCTCAAAATGGGATTGGCCTGTTTTTTTTGTGGAAAATGGACACCCCGGCCGGTCAGCTGGCCCTAAATATGAGGCAAATCCACTACGGACCATGCTGGTCACCCGGCTGCGATGGTGATGTTCATGGTCAATGGCAACCAGTCTGATACACCTCAAATGCTCGGGAACAAAGGGAATATGTATGGCGTGCAGGTCAGCTTTGTTGATGAAGTTGACTTCCCAGGCCACGGTTTACCGGTAATGGTTCGCTAGCGAAAAACGAAAACAACAACACAACACAAGGCACGGTTTAACGGGGAATTATTCGCAAATTTTTAAGACACACCCAGTTGATGAGCCTGATGATGTTCAAACTGGAGCGTTCATCCACGTCCCTATATTGGTTTTCCCAACGCAATCAGAGCACCCCGGAACCCGCAGCCCAGGGATCTTGCGACTTTGAACAGCCCAGTCAAATGTTTTCGGGGAACGACAGCGATTCCCGGAGGGTTTTTGTTGGTGGCACCTCGTATATTTTCGCAGATTTGGGTTGAATCTGTTGACAAATCCCCGACAAAGTCACTAAAACCCAAAGCTGCAAATGTGGGGCGCTTTGGACTCTAGACGATTCCAAGCTCATCTTTCCCCGAAGCCCTTTGGAGGCATTCGCGGATCCCCACCTCAAGTCAAGAGAAGCGATCTGGCGATCGCCCGATCATTTTGCGGAGACCGGAGTTTTCAACCCCTTGTTGCCACCATCGCCATGCGATGTTTATGTGTGGGCGTTCCAAAGTATCTAAAGGTCTTTCGGTTCCCTAAACTTCCATTTGCTTGAGCCCCCTGGAAAATCAGTAGTGATAGATTCCCTGTAAAACCAGCAAGGCAACAAAAAAACATATTCAGAAGCAAATCGTTGTAGACCATTCCTCAACCCTAAACCCACCACCGTCCGCCTGCTCCTGCTCCACCTCAAAGGCATTCCTTACATCCGGAAGGCTTGGAACCATTGGGTCTGTTTGAAGGCGGCGCCTCGACTTTTGGCCTTTTCAAGACTAGGTCCTCCAGATTTGAGAGGTTAGAATAAGGGTACCAACTTTTGTCTGTAGCCTATTTTAGTAGGGGAACCCTCCCCCAACAAAGTTGGTAAAATGGCACTACTGGGGACCTAGAAGAGAAGCCGCCAGAAAACCGAAGCCCTCACAACGGTATTTCGCCGATGGAACTCCCCTGGCGGGTTTTCCAAAACTGGGGCGGGGGGTCCGTTCCTTGACTCGCAAAGCGGAGGAACCAGAAGGTAGGAACTGAGTCGAGCGCTGAGCCCCAAATTATGCACATCACCTCACTTGCTGAGTGGATGGCCCAAAAAAAGTTCAAACTTTATATTTACCACTAAAATGGTCTTCCCGAAAAGTTTAAAGTTCATGAACTCAGGAAGTGAGTCACCCACAATTGAGACTCTCAACACTTGCCCCAAATGATCATTTTGAATGGAACCGCGAAAACAAGCCTTTGGGAGCCGATTGAATCACAACTCAGACGGTTGTTGACATCACTTTCATGGATCCTGGATCCAGCAGCTGATTAAAGCTTCCGAAAGGTTTATGACCTTGTTCTACGATGTTTTAAATTACGAGTTTCTCTTGAGGGATAGCTGTTTTCGAGCATTCCAACTCATCCCAGCCTGAAGCCCATGGCCTTTTTTTCCGCAAGGATCGCGGTTTCGAGCTCATCTCCACCTCATCCCAGCCAAAAGAACCTCATTATTTTTTCAGCTGGTTTCGAGTCAAGCCCTTGAAGCTCATCTAGGTTTTCTAGTAGAGAGGAGAGAATTTGGGTATTACTTCTTTCTGTAGTCTATTTTACTAGGGGAACCCTCCCAACCAAAAAAGGATGGTAGAGAGGTCGGGCACCTAGCTGGGGAGCTTTTTTCATTTCAACCTCGCAGCAGCTTTTTGTTTTCGAGTCAACCAACCTGGAAGCATTGTTGTTTCTGCAGCTTCGTCGCTGGTAGCCGGGGCAGTGGAGGTACCACAGCACCCGCTTGGCCGTGTCTTGCTTGGCCTGCGCTTTGCTGGCGCAGGCCTTGCCCGCGAAGACGTGCGGCACCCCCAGGTAGGTGAACTCCACCGTGGCCTGCGCGCTCGAATGGCATGGCACTTTGTCGCGGCTGTTTTGGAGGACAGGTCTTTTTTTGGGCAGGCGCTTGAAAGTGAAACCAAAAGGACAACCATGTGTTTTTCCCCAACAGCTGAAAGCTTTGGGGTCTCAGCCCAGGTAGGCTCCGGGGTGGTTCGGGGCGGCCCTGAGGTAAGGTTCCACGAGGGTCAGGAAAAGGATTTCAAGGCCCCCAAAGCCTCCCAAGCAAGGCCCGGTTTGTCCTTCATGAAATGCTTCAGGATAGGGATTCCGGGATAAGGATTCCAAGGCCTCCAAAGCCTTGTCTGTCATTCGCAAAATGCTTCGGGATAAGGACTCCAAGCCGGGTTTAAAATACAGCCAGGGCTCCGCAGTCTGGGCGCAGTTGAGGCTCCCTTTAAAAAGGGCACAGCCAAGGCTCCGTAAAGGGGCACAGTTCAGGGACCCTTTACAGGGCACAGCCAATCGCCACCCCCGCCCACACCCGGCACGCACCCGGCACACTCCCTATAGAGGGCGCAGTTAAGAATCTTCTCGGCCGTAAAACAAAACAATGTTTTACGGTCAACAAAAAAAAAAAAAAACACAACCCACCCCACCCCACCACACCCCACCCCACCCCACCCCACCCCGCCCCGCGCCCCGCCCCGCCCCGCCCCGCCCCGCCCCGCCCCGCCCCGCCCCGCCCCGCCCCGCCCCGCCCCGCCCCGCCCCGCCCCACCCCACCCCACCCCACCCCACCCCACCACCCCCGCCCCGCCCACCCCCACGCCCACACACACCCACGCCCACACCCACACCCACACCCACGCCCACACCCACACCCACACCCACACTTATACTTATATTCACACCCACACCAACACCCACAGCCACAGCCACAGCCACAGCCACAGCCACAGCCACAGCCACACCCCACCCCACCCCACCCCACTCCCCGACCCCACCCCCTTCACCACAACCCTGCCTTGCAAAGCGCCTCATGGGAGGCCTGAGCCTCCCAGCGCTGGGACCACTTGGGCACCTCCCCCAGGAAGCTCTCCAAATCCCCCACCTGCCGAGCGAGCCCACATAGATCTTCGTGTCTTTCGGGGGGTCCGTAGCAAGAGGAAAAAGGGCCAAAGATTGTTCAATCCATTTTGCGACCCTTTCAAAAACAAGTGGGCCCTGGGATCCGGGTACTACAGTTAAAGCAATGGTTCATATAACCATCATCCAGAGTGCATATAACAGGGATCCGGATGCATTATACACCTGAACATTGCAACTTGCAAATGATTTGGCGGTTTCCCTTTATTTCGAGGTTGAAAAAGCAACATGTTTCAAATGGTTGCAAAACGATATATTTTTTAGGAGCCCTGTTGAATTGAAAGGATAACACCTGGAGGTCTAGGCCCGGACAAACCCAAATAGGTCTCTCCAAAGGCCCCCGGAGCCGGGCGCGACCCGAGTGTATCCCACCTGGGGTTTGAGCTGGAAACCGAGCCCACCCGGGTCTGTTAACCGGAGATCCACCTGGGTTGACCTGGAAACCTCCCCAAACCAAAGGTGGATCAATTGGCGATTGGCCATGGTGGTGTCCACTGTTGAAGGACATGGGATCCATTTGGAGTGACTCACCAGAACTAACCAGGCAAAAGGACACCTTGTGCTTTCAGGGTCCGCCTTTTGGGGTAGCTTGAGAATGAAAACGGAACAAACCATTTGAAGGGGTCTCCCTATTCTAAGGCACAACTCAAAAGAAACCCTTTTGTTCAACCTCCATTAAAATAATGGCGGTTGTATTAACTCCCGGCCGTTGTTTTAACGGTAGCTTGAACCCCAGAAAGAACATGCCAACTATAGGTGCAACACCTCTTTGCTCGGATTTGGAGAGGGACTTGTCAGACGCAAGGTCACAAGATGAAGATACTAGTGCCCTTCTTTGAGAAGGTGCACTGTTCTCATATCTTAACCACTCCCAAGGAGGACGCTTGGGACGGGTTTAAGCTATAATCAGCGAATCCAGGTTTTGAAAGGGTTGGATAACTTGGATTGTTGAACAGTTGTTCAGTGGATTACCTTGACATGTGTTCAGTGGATCCGCGGCGCCAAATCGACTCTTTAGCACCCCGGACCTCTGTCGAGCTACTCAGCAGCACACGACAGCTTTGGGAATTGGGCTCTGTGCAGTTCCAGGTCTGTACATCCCCAAACCGTTCCCAAAAGCCAATCTGGGTGGCCTGCGTGCTTAACTAAACAACCCCCCCCCCGCTGTTGCATTCATTCAGAATGGGGCCCAAAAAACCCATTCAAACCCATTCTGGGGACTCCGAAAAACCCCAAGTCGTTTGCCACTAGGGTGACTCGTTTCGCCGGGCAACCCGCCTCCTGGTTGTCGTTCCCGGTGCTTGTCTTGTTTGGCCCGTCGGAGCTGCGTACTGGCGATGTAAGCTCCTGGGACAATCAACACAGCCCCAACTACTCCAAGACACAATCTCCAGGAAATTAAGTCACCCCCGCTAACTTCCTGAGTATCTGCCTGGAAATGGCTTCTTAGAATTAAGTCTCATTCAGAGCAGCCCGCCCTATCAAAGTGAAAAGCAAACAGACCCAGCCTCTGACTTTGGGGTACGAGAGCAAACCCTTCAATCATTTTGGTATTTCTGAAAATTTGGAAACCCTAAAATGGGTGGCGTCCCTTCACATATCAATAAAAAAGGCGTCCGCCGTTTTAAGACACTTCCGGTTAAGTCCCCTGAGATCTTCCAAACCAGCGTGGGAAACCAAAACATATTATCAACTCACTTGCCCAAAAGCGGACAAACAAGGGGAACTTCAAGGTCAAAAAATTCGCCCAAGGGGCACGAGAATGCAATGGGCGGCATATTGGTGGCTTTCCCTTTCAGCACCAGGAAGCCTCCATTTCTAAAGTTCGCCTTGTGGTTTGGATGTGTGGTTTTCTTGGTTATGAAGCCCGAAACCTCGCCAGCGGGCTCCAAACACACCCACACACACATTTGCCATGGAAATGCAAGATCATCTTCTCCAGGTCCTCTGTTAGAATAAGTTGGTACCCTGGCGCCAGAGAGAAACCGAACAACCAGGTCCACTCCGCAAAGTGTGGACCCCAAATTCACTAGGTCCTGCAGTAGAGAGGTTAGAGTAAGGGTACCAACTTTTGTCTGTAGTCTATTTTAAGTAGGGGAACCCTCCCAACCAAAAAAGGGGCTAAAAAGGGCACCTAGCTGGGGGACCTAGTTTTGGGACCTTGACTGAAGAGGCCGGTTTCTTTTTGCGGTTACTGGCTTTGCTTGACAGGGCAACCAAAAGGTCAAATGTAGATTCGCATTGGACGAGTGAGTCTTGAGACAACTTGATACAACTTGTGTGTGTTTTCTTCAGGGACCTTTTTTGCAAACCAACCATTTTGCGAGTGCCCCTGTTTTGAGACAAACCTATTTAAGGGAAGCTGAACTTCTTTACAACCCTTGGTATGGTAGCAAACAAACTTTGATTCTGGCAGCCCCCTAACGTACCAATGAACAGAGCCGAAAAGAGACACTTAGAGTCAGCGTCAAAATTACTTGTCTGGGTTGTATTCCTTACGACGTTGGGCCGTCCCGCATCGTTTTTTGTTTTTCCGTCTCAGGTTTCGGGGGGTATCATTTTGGTGGACATCCCGTATCATTTTTCGAGAGAATTCAAAAACAAAAACAACGACCTGCACATGAAACACTCCTATGAATTTTGAAGCTGATGCTTTTTTTGCAGGCCTCAAACCTACAAATGAACAGAAAACCAAAAAGGCCAAACATCAAACAACTTGATCCAAGAACAGTGAAGACTTCTGCCCTCCTGGCCGCAGATACCGATGAAGAAGCTCAGCGCGCGCTCCGCCGCGTCCCGCTGGGCCTGCTTCTTGGAGGGCCACCAGCCCCCCAAGACATGGTGCGGCACACCGTCCAGCCTGGCGCCAGAGAGAAACCGAACAACCAGGTCCACTCCGCAAAGTGTGGACCCCAAATTCACTAGGTCCTGCAGTAGAGAGGTTAGAGTACTTGTAGCCTTTTTTTCTGTCGTCTATTTTGGTATACGGGAACCCTCCCCGAAGAAAGGTTAAAAGGGCACTACTGGGAGACCTAGTTCATAAACCTGTCCTACGAAAAGGGGTTCTTCCCTCCTAGGTTTCCCCACTAAAAGGGGTGGACCCTCCTACTGTGGATGGACAAAATCCTGCACCACTTTGAAGGCATAGGAAGCAATTCTTCTTCGTTGGTGTTTGCATCATTCCAGAGTTTCTCAGGTGGTGCAGGACTTCGTCCATCCACAGGAGGAGGGAAGAACCACTTTTTCCGTATGAATCCCCACTAAAAGGTGACACCCCCCTATTCATCAATGGGTTTATTAATCCGGAGGCTCTCATGATCCGATGAGGAAGATAGAGTTAAAACCTAGAAACATAACCAAGAAATGGTTGGCTTTTCCGCAGCAGGAACAAACATCGTTGAACAGCACACAAAAAACGCCCAAGCTGCAAAAGCCGTGGACAGAAACCCCAGACGGGCTGCAGAAAATCGAATCTTCTGAAACATTCTGAAACCATGCCGCTAAGAATGATATTGGTGTGTTCTTCTTTGAGGGGTACCTATCTTTTGGTGTGATTGTTGGGAAAAACAAGAAAACCTACAGCTGGACAAAGAGGTTCCAGTCCCCATGACACTAAAAAAAAAGCATGGTCCTCCAGATTTGAGAGGTTAGAATAAGGGTACCGTTGTTTTTTTTCGGCTTTGTCTATTTTAGTAGGGGACAGGGCTCCCTATATTTCCCCTTCAAACATCACCATGACCCTCAAAAACGACACTCTCCCTCCCATGTCTGTCGGCCCTAGCACCCCCCCACCCAAAAAAAAAGAAAAGACAAACAAACAAGACCTCGAATCGATATGAGAAACACACTGGTGCACCGTATTTGAGTTGAAGGTTCCGTTCGGTCGGCGTAAAGTCGCACCAAAACGAAAGCCACCTGAAGCCGGCAGTATCCACCACTTGCCCCGGACGGATCCGGAAATCGAAGGTGCCCGGGTCAGCCTCCCTTCGATTTGCCGAAGGGGGCCCCTTTTTGTGACAAAGGCACCAGGCTCCCGAATGTTCCTTTTTTTGAAGCGGTCGGAGGCTCGGAGTTGCCAAGGCGCAGGAAGGAGGTGGTGGCCCGGAACTGCAACGAGGAGCCCGCCATGCGGTTCCTACGAGGGCCACTTACGTCCAACCCGACTTCCGACTTCCGACTTCGAGTCGCTTAGTTGCGAGGTGCCGACGAGGTGTTCGGGTCGAAACCCACAAGGCTTTCTACAAAGAAAAACGGGCAAATCTAGCGTGCGACTTTCAAGAAGGAAACTGGAATGGGTGTCAAAATAGGAATCGGCCTTTTATAGTCACTGGAATGGGCTTCAGTTCTGGTTGGGCCTTTGAAACAGCCCCCAAAAGGGGGTACTCACTTCCTGAGTGGATTGGCTCAAAAGAAACAAAGCGTGTTGTTTGCCACTAAAATGGTCCACCCTCTAAAATTATCAAGTGCAGCAACTCGGGAGGTGGGCAAAATGTTTAACACCCCCATGCTTGACAGGAAAACAGTTATATAAATGTTCAGACCTGCAAGCATCGCCAACAAGTGGATGGCTTTTTAGTAGGGGGAGGAAAGCACGTCGTTGAGCAGCACATCCAAGAACACCCAAGCATCTTGGTTTTTTTTGAAAACCGTGCACCTGACAATGATATCTGGGTATGTCCTTCTTCCGGGGGGGGGACCCTCTTTTTGAGGGGAGCTTCCCCCCTTCTTTTTCCAGGGATCCTTCTTTTCAGAATCATGGAGACTCCAGGTAGTTTGTGTTCCTTTTTGTGTGGAACAGCAAGCCCCAACTCTGTTGCTTTCTGTACCCCCGCTAAAAGTTTAACTGTTAGCGGCTTAATTCGAAAAACCCATTAGTTTGCAACAAGTTAAAGTCCTAACATCCCTTGGCAACATGCACCAAAGTATTTGTTTGAACTACCCCCTACTCCAAGTACCCGACCTTTTGTTGGGTATGAAGGAGACCCCCAGGGTACCCCCCTCCCAACCAAAAAAGGGGTGAAAAAGGGCACTGGGGCACCTAGCTTAGGGTAGACTGTTTCCAAGTCCAAGCCGCTCGTGGCTCCACTGCAGCACCGCGCAGCTGCTGGGCAGCGGGTGGGCCTACACGCGACTTCCCCAGGCGGAGCCCCTTTGTGCCCTACTCCGAATATAGAATCTAGGCTGGAAAATCGGACCCCAGCAAAAAATAGTTGTTTTTTGCCTGGTGAATGTGGCAAACAAAAGCGACCCCAAAAAAGCAAAAAAGTAAAAGGGGGAACTAATTCTGGGGAAGGAATGTAGATTTTACTGTTTGCTTCACTTTGAGTCACTGGACAAATCTAAAATGTATCCTAAGTCTACCAGCCGCCGCTTTTTTGTGTGAAAACACCACAAAACCTAGGTTTGTTCCATGGTAAATACCCCTTGTTGTGAACCCAAAGCCTCGAGTTCCCACTATAGTAGGCCTATTTTGTTTCATGGTAAATATATACCTCTGTTTGTTGTGAACCCAAAGCCTCCAGTATTAGGCTGGGCAAACCAGGCAAAAGTTTATTGGTTTCTTGCTATAGTGGTAAGTGGAAGTACTGGGGTACCTGGCAGCCTGGTGTTTTTCTGGGTAATAGATGGCCTGGTCCCTGAGGAACCCTAAAGAACCCTACTAAAACCCCAAAGGGGCTCTCAACCCACCCCTCTTGTAGGGATTCCACAACAGTGTTGCTGCGGCTCGGTGCCTTGTTCACCTTGGTTTAAAGGGAAACCACAGGTGCAACCCCCCCACCCCCCCCCCCCCCGACTATCTTGATCAGCCCGTGGATGAACCCTTTCATCCTAGTTTCTTCACTCCTTGATTGGTCTTTTGGAAGGGCTTCCGTTTCGGATCAATCCACACACACACACATATGCGTGTGTATGTGAAGCCAACCACACATATACACACAACATATACGTGTGTTGCGTTCAGTGTCTGTTTCTTTTTGCCCCGTCTCGTTGTCTGTGTGCGCGTGTTGGTGTGGCGCTGTCTGGTGTGATCTGTGGCGCCGGCGCGTGTGCGTGGTGAAGAACAGGGCAGCTTTGACAAATTCCAGTTAAAATCAGCAGGGCAACCATAAAACATATTGCTACCCTCCCTCCAACAATCATGGAAGTGAACATGACGCCTCCCCAAAAACAACACCCTCCCACCCGTCAGCTTCCATGATTATTGGAGGGATGCCACAACCAGGTCAACTGGGAGTCGCAATGTATGTTCTACCAAAACGACCAAAAACGATACCTCTGTGTACCTGGAGTCCTTTTGACCCTTTAAGCAATTGGCGTCACGACCCAAAGGGGATGTTGGCCCCATTCTTGAAGGGCCATGGAGACTTCAAGCATATAGGGTTGCCAAAGGTAAACAAGTTGAGCTTGTGTTTTTAGGGGGTTCAGCTCAGACAAACAAGGACCCTAGAAGGATACATCCGACAACCCGCTTTACCAGGAGCCGGATCTGGATCTTGCTAAGATGAGCCTGACTCCCAAAAGATACCAAACGGAAAACACCAACTCCCTGCTAGTTGGATCCAAGGACAACGGCATGAAGGGGGGTTTTCTGGGTACTTTCAGGGATACGCGAAAAAGGGAACCCCCTGATCTCGGATTTACCATGCTTTGGTGATTGAGCACGGCGGGTTTACTTGCAGGGGCATCCACCGTAGGGGCATCAAACCCAGGGATATTGGGATTACCCATGCTACGGGCCACAAAAGAGGGAATCTCTTTCTGGCGCCTCCCTTTTTGGGGGCGTCCGCTGCCCAACATGTGTCTTGGAGGGCGGGGCAGTCGGGAGGCTGTGGGTAAACAAGTCAACCTGTTGGCACATGGCAGATGGGCCAAAAAAAGGGACATGAAAAAGGTGAGACAAGGTCAATTCGATTCAGCATCAAGAAACAACGCATGAAAAGCATTTAAAGACATCTTCCCCAAAACATCCTCGTTCGATTGCTTCCCAGGCTTTTCGCAACTTTATAGTATGTAAGGGGCAACCATCCATGGTAAAACCTAGAGTCAAGGAACTGCTGCCCTCGAAGTGGGTGCTTGTTTTTTCTAGGAATGGAGAGTACTGATGTTTGACCCCGAGAACTGTGACAGTCCACGCAAAAGCCCCTGAACGGTGATGGGTTTATTGGGAATGGCCCCACGCCCAGCCCAAGCATCCAAAGCCGAATATGAGGTTTTGACAGCCGCTTCTTCCATCCCTCGTGATTGTTTATGCGTTTTCCCTGGTAAAGCGTGTTGTTTTCCCGAGATAGCTGAAAGCTAGAAAGGGGGGTTCTAACTTCAAGCAAAGCAGGGGTGGGTGAGACCAGGTGCTGTTGCACGGTGCTGTTGCAAGCACCGTAGCTGTTGTCCGATTCGCCAGGCCAATTGGTTGATGCTACAGTTTTCTAGCCCCCCCCCCAACAAAAAGTCGCTAAAAAAAACACAAAGGGACAAGCCAGAGCGCGTCGACCGAACTTCCAAAGAAACTCATGGGCCGGCCATGCGCGGGGCCATCGCGAGTTTTCTCGGCCTTCGGGACTCCTAGGTCCTCCAGTAGAGAGGTTAGAATAAGTTGGTACCAACATTTTTTTCAGGACGTCTATTTTGGTAGGCCCTCTGGTAGGGGGGTTTCTTCCCCACCAACAAAAGAAACGGGAGAGAGGTCGTGCACGACTGGCTGGGGGACCTGCTGTGGATGGACGAAATCCGATCGCACCACCAGAACAAAAACAAAGACCAGGAATGGTATCCGATTCCCCGACGTAAATATACCACCAAACGTCATGGTGTCCATGGTTTCATTCCGTGGCGCCCAAGGAAGTGGCTGGATGACTCGCCACACCATCCACGACGGCGAGGCGAGCGCCGAAGCGGAAGCCGAGAAGGCGCCTTGCTGCTCTGCACGAACTCCTGGAGCTTGGAGATGGGCCCCTTGGAGCTGCGGCTGGGCGGACTGGCCTCGACTGATCCGAGTGATCCGAGATCCGAAGAATCCGAACACTTCGGCTCCTCCCAGAAACACCCCAGACCCATCCACATGGGGCTTCACATCCCCCGTACCTCAAGCAGGTGTCATTCGCTTGGCTGTGGCGGTTATGAATGTCAGAGTTGTTGTTGGTTGCTTCCCTTTTGCCCACCACTTGGGGGCGTGACTTTGATCATGGTAAATCATGAGGCCTGTTAAGGGGGGGTGGGGGGTGGGGGGTGGGGGGAGCCTCGCCAATTCAGTCTTCCCCAGAAAACGGAAAATGGAACCATAACTAGGTCCTCCAGATTTTAGTGGGGGAACCCTCCCAACCAAAAAAGTTGGTACTACTGGGCACCAATTGCTGGGGTGACCTAGATACATGGAGCCCCCTCCCCAAATTCCATAAATAAAAAAAAGACCCTGGAAGGCGATGTTCACCCTGGTTAGTTTGTGATGCCCGAAATTGAAGAAAGTCAGCCACCTTCAACCAAAAAACATGGCAAACAAAAAACCTGTAGATTAGAGGGTGTCCTTGTTCCCCTACTTGCAATATTTAGGGCATCCACCGTACCCACGCATCCTATGTTTCTTCAAAAGGGACCTAGGAAGGTATAGTATAGGCAACCCTTGCCCAGTTTCGTTTAGCTTTGAAGTAGTGGTTGCCTAGGTCCTCCAGTAGAGACGTTAGAATAAGGGTGCCATTTTTTGCTGTAGTCGATTTTTGTCTGGGAGCCCTCCCAACTAAAAAAGGGTGGGAAGGGGCACCTAGCTGGGGGACCTAGTTGCACATGGTTGCAGTCTTTTTTGGCAACAGGAACTTGGTTTTGGCGACTTGCTGTTTGTTCTTCGTTGCAGCTCTTCACCCGCATCATTTCTCCATGGAGCTCTGGGCTAAGGGTGCCTCAGGTGTGGACCGGCATGTCGGGATCTAAGAGTGGCTTGGTTGCTGTGACGACCCCTGGGCAAAAAGTGAACATGACTTTCTGGGAAGATAGCGCCAGTTTCGACCAAAAAGTTAGAGAGCAAAGATCCAACAAAATAGCCATAAAGCAAGAGTCATGGAACGTCTTGCCCGACAAGTTGCACATCCAAGTGAGGCTTTGCCCCGGGCAGTTGGTCACCCACCCACAGATCATGGGGGCTGGGGGGGAGGGAGAGGAGGGGAGGGAGCCCTAAATAAGCCCCTATTAAGCCTTTGCTTCCTCCCCCCTCCCTCCCCCCCAACCCCCATGAACAGAAAGTTCGACTTGGGACCGATCCCACCCGCTAAGCTAACTTCCTTAGTGGCAAGGGAAACCGATGAAAACCCAAGGTGGTAAGGTACTGTGGCCGCGAAATCCGTTCGCACCATCAAATGAAACCATCGTTGAAGCCATAACGTGTGTTGGTATTTACGCCGGAATCGAATCATTCCAGGGTTTTCTGAACGGTGGTGCCTTGGATTTCGCCCATCGGCCAACCAAATGTAACTCCAGTGTGCAACTCAGAAATCGAGAGTTGAAGGCAGTGGCCCAGGTTTGGCATCATGTGGTTAGGCCAGTGCCATGCGTATTCTTTTTCAGGGTGCCCTTTTTGCCGGTAAGGGGGTCGTTTTCAGGGGACTCCCCGTAAATATGTAGATACATGTGTATGCATATACTTGGCTGACGTTGGAAGGGGAGCAAACATTTACATTTTAGCAGTTAAGTGGGGGTTTCCCACTAAACCACCATAAGCAAACATGCAAACTGTTTCCCAACAACAACCATGTGTATATATACATATATTGGTTTCCCTTTAAAACCAACTATATAATTTAATGAGGCTAAGAGGGTGCAACAAGAAACATACCCATAACATGGAAACCAAACCACCAAGCCGCCTCTTCCCCGTTTCCCGGGCCCCGGCCTCGGACATATCCCCGGTGAAGCTCCTGCCATAGCGCGCCGGGCTGCCGGGGTAGTACTCCGATCCCGGCGAAACCGGGGAGCTCATCAGTGGGCTCACGGGGCTCATGGGACTCATCGGCGACATCGGCCCGCAGTTCCCGTGGCTCCTGGGATGAAAAATGTGTCTAGGTCATAGGTGTCCAATTTTCGGTAGGAAATAGATGGGTTTCCCTGGTTTTTGATTAAACCACCAGGTAAACCAGGAATCGCCATCTATGTGTCGAGCAAAACAACCAAAAAGGACACCTATGCTCTAGGTCCGTACATGAACCCATGGATTCGAATCCACTTTGGACGCCTTGGGGGGCTGATTTCCCATAAAAAGCCACTGACGGTGACCCCTGAAATAGTTGACTTATACTGTGAGTGGATTCTTAGGCACCACCGCAGAAACCCTGATTTCTGATTCGATCCCCCTGCAAATTGCGACAAACGGTGCGGTTTCAACCATGGCTTCAAAGTGGTGCAGGATTCTGTCCATCCACAGTTTTCCTGAGAGGACAAGCCAAAACAAGAGTCATTTTTGTTGCTTGCCACTAAAAATGGTACCAGAAAGTATAAGGTCCATGAACTCAGGAAGGGAGACCCCGGGTATGAAGCCCTAGTTTTCCTTGTTTAAAGTAATTAACCAACTAATAACCCCTCGCTGTAACTTTATAATCACGAGTCAACACCGGCAAAGTTTGTGAGAAGAAGAAACAAAAACGGCCCCACACGGGTGGCTCGTCGTTTTTGGAGACAAGAAAAGGAAAGCCACCACCATTGAGTTGTTTGGATTGGGGGGGGGGGCCTAAAACAAGGCACACCCGTATACAAGATATATATATATATACACATATTACATGTTGTTTGCTACTTTTCAAGTCAACAACCCCGGTTTCTGACATTGATTACCCCCCCCAACAGGCAGTCAATAGTATGACAATGGGAGGAGGCATTTGTGAACAAGGTGGGGAACACATCAAACAACAACCTTATGGAGCAACTGGGCAATAAATGAAAAGTGCGTCTGAGGCTCATAGACAGGGGCGGCATCAACAGAAGCATGGGCTGCTGCTGCTGCTGCTGGGTGTGGTTCGCACCGGTGCGATTCGTGGGCGTGGTCCATAGCGGAGAAGAAAGCTGCAGGTCTTGGTACATCTGGGGCATCTGCCTTGGTGTGTTGTGTTCCTTGCTGCTCAGCAGGAATTGAGGGAATGAACCCAGGGGCCCCCTTGAAGGACACCACAGGAATTAGTTTACTTCCATTTGGTTAAAACCCCTGGAAAAAAAAAAGACATAGTTCTATCGCTGCGCGTCGCTGCTTGCAACCGGAACTTGCTGGTGCAATAGGCAGGGAATGGAGGCATTTGCTGAAATGAGTTTTTTTTGATGGTTATTTTCCCTTGTTGGTGTTAAAAGGGTTTCTTCACTTGGGGATCTTCCCAAAGTCGGCAACCCAGCAGCCCAAAAGGTAGACACTCCTTTCATCTTCTCTCTGTCTTTTTTATATATTGTGTTGGGGCACGGGAGGGGTGACTTCCGCTTTCCTCTTTTTTTTGGGGGGGGGAGCTTCCAGCAGAATGGTCCCAACAAGTTGTTTGTCGGATTATTGTCCTTTTCCTTTTCTTTCATGTTTTTTTTGGGGGGGGCATGGTCCCAAAAAAAAGTAAGTCCGGACACTTAGACTAACCGAGATCACTCTTGGTGGCCCAAGGGGCACCTTTCTGATAACACCTCTTCCTTCCATTTGCCTAAGCCCCCCCCCCCACAGAGACCCCTGGAAAACGGCGTATTTTTCCAGTGAAGTCGAGCCCGCTGAAAAGACCCACAAGGGAAAGTAGCAGATGTTCTTAAGCACATGGAGGTGGGTGAGAGCAAACTTTGGCTGGCCACTTTTCAGCTGAATGAATTCCCAACGCCCTGGGTCATTCCCGACGCAAGAAACCAACAAGCGGGGTGGTTCCACCGTGGTGTGCGGGGTGGTCAAAATCAGGGCCGCATCCCCCCCAAAAATAACGCGGCACGTGGCCATCCTGGCTCCGAGCAAGCCTGATATTTGGATTGGTGGCTCCCCCCAATTCCAGTTTTGGATCTCCATGGGGGTGAAAACTTCCCCGCCCCCCATTCCAGTATTGAGGGGGTTTGGCGCTTACTTTCGGGTCCTCCTTTGGCTTTCCAAAATCAACAAACCTGGAAAGGGTAGAGTTACTAGGGCTCCTACATTTTGCGTCACCCTTTCTCAACCAACTAACCCTGTCGTTCAGCCGCTCAAAGCACAAACCTTATTCTTTTGGGACTCCAGTCGATGTGGACAGTTTCGGAACCCGGCCAAAAACATGAATTTCCTCCATTTGCTTAAGTCCACTGGAAGAAATAACATATTTCCAATGGTGAGAGCGCAACCGGATGAATTCGAGCCTGGGGATAGCTTCCAAGGTGCTGCTGGTCCATGTTCACGGAGTAGGGAGACACGCCGCAGTAAGCCATGGGATACCCTTTGGTTGGTATCGCTGGATTCCTCTGGACTGTCAAAAGCCAAAACGCTGCCGTGCGTTTGAGTGATCATGCTGCCCCTGCAGACGAGGGAAATCCGAGAGGCTACCCCAGTAGGTAACCAGGATAGGCGATACCCAAATTGCTGATCGCC
The DNA here is from genome assembly GCA_963377175.1 of Effrenium voratum. Classification (NCBI taxonomy): domain Eukaryota; class Dinophyceae; order Suessiales; family Symbiodiniaceae; genus Effrenium; species Effrenium voratum. The sequence goes on along the minus strand of CAUJNA010003549.1, from coordinate 771,613 downwards.
AGTACTTCTAGGGGTTGATTCCCCATTCTTTTCAACCATCGTTCTTTTCAACAACCAGCCGTTTTCCCTGGGTTTACAGGGATATTTTAGAAATAAGGATCCCTGGAAAGAATATGTACTGGGTACTATTTTGTCTGCTATGTTGCTGCTCGTGTTTGGGTAACAGAGAGAACTTCCGGGAGAACCATAAACATCTGATCCCTGCATGTTCATCGATCCCACCAATCAGAGAAGAAACCAAGCCATCACTGGGCTGCTCTGAAAGCAAACCACAGACGCACTACCCTGATTTGAAGTGTACTCTTCCATTTGACCAAGACCTCAAAAAAATGTTTCCAGTAGTGATGAATTCCTTTTAAAACCAACAAGAGAAAACATAAAATATTCTTAACTTAAGCAACTGGAAGTACTCCACTTCTCTTTCAATCTCTGCCATCGGGCACCGTCCTGCAGGGAATCGCCAGGCTCAAGGCTGGGGATCCTCTGACTACTGCCTGACGATCCTGAAAAAGGTGATCACCCGTCGGAGCTACGGACACTGGGAAAAACTCGAAAAGCAGGGAAGCTACGAAAAGCTCCGTGCGTCCACGGTTTGGTTGCTCACTGTTCCTCGACTGGGCTCCAAAAGCGCGAGCAAAAGCGCGAGCCGATCGATTCGCTTTGGTGTCTAACGATTACAATTTATCATCCGACAAAAGAGCGCCCTTGTGAGAGCGTATCTCTCGCCCTTGTATAAGTGCATGGTATTTGGGGGTGTGTTTTTTCTTTAAAACCACCATACAAGAAATATCAACTCAACAATAACACCCATATGTCTCTCCCTCCAACCCCAGCTAAAAGCTGTTAACCTTTAGTGGGCTAAATGAGAAACCCCACTAAACCAAAAAAAAAAAAACGATAAGTGGTGTTTCTCACCTCCAAAACCCCTCTCTACAACTTGCCAACTTGACGCTTTGCTTCCATTTGGTTAAGGCCCCAGGAGGGGGGAAAAACATATTTCCAGTAGTGATGACTTACTTTTGAAACCAATAAGGGAAACTAACAATAATGAAAACCAAACAAGCATTTCAGCAAATGGAGGTTTGCGCCCGATCTTCGACCGGGGTCCCGTGCAGGTCTGCGGGCTGTACGCGGACCCGCTGGCCGGCACCGGGAAGATCCTGACGTGCTCACGGCTGCAGTCGTCCAGGCTGAGCCTATCGAAGCGGCTACGCGCCACGCGTGGAGCCCCTGGTCTGGGTACATGGAACTCACCCAAGCGGGACATGTACTTTGACGTTGGGCTTGGGGAGCAAAATTTAGATGGAAAAGCCATGTTTCAAATGGGCAAAATGTATCTTTTAAGGAGCCCTGCACATTTGGGGGGGACTTTGCCAAAGCTTAGATCCTGCCTATTCGTTTTTACGCGAAAGTCAGACTTGAATGGGCTGAATCCTGATCCTAGGAGGGTAGGTAGCATGGAATTCGCGCACCACCCCCCAACTCGGCCACGCCAACTCGGCCAAGCTCCGGGTCCAACTTGGTTGACGTTGGGTTTGGGGAGCAACATTTCTCAAATTTTAGCAGTTCAGTGGATTTGGATTTCAACCACTCAACCACCAAAAGCAAAAATGCTAGAGATGTTTCCCAACAACAACCATGTGTAGGGACGTAAGCAAAAAAAAAACACAAAAAATAACATAAGACAAAGCCAAACGATCATTTCAAGTCGATTTGCCTTGGGAATCCCTATTTGGCCGCAGTTCCAACCCCTGAACCTATTATGTAGGCGGCACTTTTTGACACCAAGGCCACCAAGGGGTAAATTTGACCTAACCACCAAACCAATAGAACCATTCCCGCTTTTCCTTGGAATCTTTCCTGAACCCTGGGGCTCAAATCACCATTTAAACAAATGGGGGGCTCATATAACCACCATTGTTTACCTAAGGATTGTCATCATCCAAGGTGGGTCAACCATTCTTTTACTGGGGGTCAACCATTCTTTTACTGGGTAAACCTGTGTGAAAATTTGACAGGGCGTCCGGGTTTCCGGAGGCCCCTGCGCTGAAGGAGAAGCTTCTTTCGAAGCCCTCCGATGCTCGACTGCCAGGGGTTGGCAAGCCAGGTTGGCCTGAAACAAATCCTGCTAGATGTCTACATACTGTGGATGGACGAAATCCTGCACCACTTCGGAACCATGAGAAACCATTGTTTGTTGTTATTTACAAGGGGCCTAATCATTCCAGGGCTTCTTAGGTGGTGCAGGATTTCGTCCATCCACAGTACTCCTATTCTAGATGTCTATATCCTGTTTGTCGCTTTGCTCCGGACAAAGGGTACTTCTCAAATCCAAAAACGGTTGCGAGGTCTCTGCCTGTCAACCTCACCTCTCAAACCAGAAGGCCGGACTCCAGTTTCGAACTACCCCCAGGATTGATTGGAGGGCAGCCCCTGGGCTGGGTTGCTCCACCTTTAGCTTTGATTTTGGACAATTCCTTTTGCTTCCCGTCGTCCAAAGCAGCAAAACAGGGAGGTCTGTAGTATGACATCGCCACGTCGGCTTTCAATGGAACCAGAACTAAAGGTCGACTCAGTTGCAGAAAGGGGCTGGAAATAAAAGGTGACCACCTTTGGGGGCCAATGACGATTAAATGGACCAACATGGGCAGCCGGGTCAATTCGCCCTTGCTAAGTCGAGTGCGTGCCCCAACAGCTACCCCGCCCTGAACACACACACACACAGAGAGAAACACACAAAAAACGCCTCTTCCGCTGAACTAGACCATCTTGGAGCTGCCCTTGGACTGGGTCCCGTCATCCCCCCGATCCGCCCCGCTCGCGCGAGCGAACCCTCGCGAGCGAACGCGCCAAGCGGCATGGGGAAGCGGCGCTGGAAGACCGCGGTCAAGTTCTCTAGGCCGCCAGACGCCGCCAAGACCCAGGAGGTGATCAGGTCAGAGCACACCTCGCACCCGGATGTGGGCAATTGGGCGGTCAAGTTTCCTTTTCTTGGAGTTGGTACACCCCTGCTTTTAGAGGCAGTTTGAAGGATTTGCCAGGAGTGCCTTCACCTAGGTGCAAGAGCAATGCACCACCAGAAACACCCCAGCTCGTACAAAGCCATGTAAAGAAGCAGAGAACTTGGCAATTTTCTTTTGGAGCTGGACAACCCCTGCTTTTAAAGGGCTAAAGGAAAACCAACAACAAAACGGGTAAGGCAAAGAACAAACATTGGAATCGGGCCTGTCGTCGTGGTTTTTGGGCTGACAATTTTGTAAGGGCAAGGCCTTAAACATGCTATGAAACTCAACCAAAAATAGGATGCCCTTTTTTCCCCCTGGCCACTTGGCATCTGAGAACCAAACATGCATGTGCTGTGTCTTTTAGAGGCTACCCATGTGTTCGTGGCTTTGAAGGGAAGTCAAGTAAAGCAAAACCGCCATTTTCAGGGGTCCCCTGAAAAGCCAGCTCCCCCTTGGGCCCCTTGGTTTCCTCTAACAACCCCGACAGGGAATTTTGAGGCATACCCTGTTTTAGGACAAGCCTGCCTTGAACAGAGACCCTAATCCTGGCCCGCTTGAAAAGGGTGGGCACAAGCGGGGATTAGAAGTGACGGTCAGTCGTGAGCACGTGCAATTCCCACAGCCCTGATACAAGTGTCGCATACAATGTTGTATATGGGTATGGGGTCTCTTTGGTGGACATCATTGGAGGGTGTTCCCCATTCAAACTCATAGCCGTGCACCTTGCCCGTGCAGAGATCTTTTTGGGCGGATCCCAGTCCTCCTTTCAAAGCTTAATTCAAGTCCCGCAGAGAGGCAGCCGCGACCTCCAAAGAACATCACGCAAGGCCCTCTTGTCGCCGCAAATTGTTGGGTGCATAGATCCAGGGTCAGTTCGGTGACCACCTTTTGGGTCCAGCTGCAGCTTTCGAAGCTTAGTGGCCCAACGAAAAAGAAGGGAAGCCTTCTCAAAGTCACAGAAGTCTAGGGGTTGATTTCTCATTCGTTTCAACCATCCTTCTTTTCAAAAACCAGCCGTTTTCTAGAGAGAAGGATCCCTGGAAAGAATGGAAACGGAAGGTATCCCTAGAAGAGGGCACCACTGAGCAACTGGGGCTTGGCGGCTTCAATGCAAGTCGCCACGCTCACGTGGACGCCCACCATCGCAGCGATGGAGAACTCCTCGGCATGTTTTTCCGTCACGCGCTCGGAGTGGTCCCATTGATCCAATGCTCACGAAGACAGCGCCCACAAAACGCTGGGTGGGGGGGGGGGGTTCGAACAACAAGTGGGGGGGGGGGGGGTTGTTGTTTGGGCTGTCCTTTTGGCTTCTCTTTAAAACCCAAAAAATGGGCACCATCGAAAACGGAAAGACCCTATTCATTTTGTCCCAACAGCATGGCCCACCAATCCTGGGTGGGGGGGGGGGGGGGTTGTGGAGGATACCCTGCAAAATTAACAGTGGGGTCACCGGATTTCCCCAAATCAGAAGCTGATGCGTTTCTGGGTTCCATGTTCATCCGGGGTACTCCAACCAAGGGATGGCTTTTCGCTCTGACTCCTGCAAGTATTCTAGGGGAATCTACAAAAAGTAAACAAGGGTTGTTTGGTCTCACTTCTGGACCCAACAAAGTAACCAAACTGTTTGTGCAAGCCACTAAAATGGTTCAAACCCAAAAAGTGACTAAAGTCCATGAACTCAGGAAGTGAGTGGTGGCTCCACACACAGGTGGCGTTGGCGCTATGTTGTCCAACTTGTTGGCTAACTTCCCCCTTCAAACATCACCCAAAGGAAACACATCTGCGATTTGGCCCTTCCACAAGGTGGCATGTGGAACTAGCTCTTTGACCTGGCTTCAAGCAGAAGGTCCGAAAAAAGGATTTTTTTTCCGGAAAGCCAAGGTGGTTGATTCCTTTGACTACTCCTGTATTTAACATAGGTCACTCTACGGAATTTCGTCCTACCCAAGTTTTTGCAAAGGGTCACCTTGGCCCCAAATTGGTGGTGCGGTTTGGCGGCTTGGATCTTCGGAGTACCGCAACCCCATTTGGTCTCAAGAAGTTGGGGTTCGAAACCAACCACCCCAAACCGCAAAATATACTCAGTTGCCCCGGGACCAAGTCAAAGGTGATCACCCTTTGGGCTTGGTAAAGAGAAGAGTCGAATTATAGTTGACTGTCTGTTTTCATATCCTCAAAAAACCGTCCCAAACCCATTTCTTCCTCCATTCTTTAAAATCCAAGTCGACTCGCTTTCTTTGCAAGTGAGATAAGGGCAACTGGAATGGCAACCGTTCAACAGGGATCCTTACATGAAAAACACCTGAACATTGCAACTTGTAAATAGTGGTTGCCTTTTTATTTTGTTGAAAAAGCCACATGTTTCAAATGGTTGCAAAATAAATTTCTTTTAAGGAGCCCTGTTCAAGGTGACCATTCCGGCCGTTCCAATGACAGGCGGCGTAGTTGGCGTGATCTTGGCTGACCCGCCGGGGGTCATCGCCTAACGTGGGTGGACCTACCGAGTTGACTGTGCTGGGATTTCGGGATTTGGACTGAGCAATCTTTAGTGGAAAATCAAAAGGACCGAATTCTTGAATACCCATAATTCGACTTGTTTGCTCGGGCTTCCGGTTTGGCGGTAGTGGAACCAAGCTAAACTCACTTCTTGATTGGGTTTGGCCAAGAAACAGGCTTAACTTGCTCTTTGCCGCGAAATGCCTCACTAAAATTTGGTCCAACCCTCAACCGTGATGTTTCAGAGAGAGCCATGCTGTAACAACCTTCCATTTGCTTAAGCCCCTGGAAAAACAAATCATGTATTAATATGGATGCCTGTTGAAACCATAATCTAGTATACGCAAGTTCCATACTCCACGTTGCCCCTTTTCGAGGCAACACATACTGGAGATGCCTCGCTCAAACATGCCTAGAGGCGGACATGTGAACCAGATATTGGCTTACAGCGCGGAGGTCCCATTCTACTTTCGGAGGGACCCAAACCCAAGAACCGCCTACCTCTTATTTCATGCAACCTTCCATTTGCTTCAGCCCCTGGAACAACATCCTATGATAGATTCCTTTTGAAACCAACAAGGGATAAACTAAAATACTCTTGCCTAAGCAAATGGAAGCAACTACCACAGTTTGGACGACTGACCTGAGGGTGACTGAGAGCTACTGAAAAAACGACGGAGTCATATTTTTCCCCCAGGGAAGCCAAGCTTCAACCACTAAGCCAAGGCCCAAACGCGAGTCACCTGACTCAACCCAAAGACCTGCGACCTGAGGCTGGCGCCCTTCTTGATTTCCTCCAGCACCGCTTCATCCGGAAAGTCGTGCCTGAGCGAATGAGCGAAGGGCACAGACGCTGATATTCTTGGGCGCCGACTTTTCGGCCCAATGCCCTTGAACAGGGCCATGGATTAGTGGACACAGCCAAGCAAACAAAGAATCCATGCTAAAATAGCATTCACCTAGCTTTACTTGGTGGTCTTGACGCCTGTTGCCAGCGCCCTCCCAAGTCAAAGGAATGGGCGGTGGAGACGGCCGCGGGCCCCCCCCCAATCCCCCAATCCCTCAAGCCTAGGGCCTTTTGGCGCCCATTGTGTTCAGAGCTTCTCACTGTCTGAGTGGGTTGGCTTAAAAAAGTCCAAGCTCCTGGTTTACCACACTGGCCAGCTTGTGGGCAGTTGTTTCAAACGGAACAAAGCTACCAACCCGAAGTCGAGGAAATGTGCGTCCATGTTGACATGACAATGGGAACGTACGGGTGGCAAATCATTTAGATCCGCCCTTGCGGATTAAACCACACGGAAAACTGGATGGGATGTCGCTCTTTGAGAGGTTGCCGCCCAGAAACCCTTTTTTCTGACCCGCAAAAAAGGGGTAAGGCAGAAAGAAGGAATCCGTCCTTCCCCGGCAACTCAGCAAGTGCTTCAACAAAATGTTAACCACCGGTACTCAAAGGGTAAAAAAATGACACGCTCAAAGCTCAATAGTCGGTGTCAAACCTTGTCAAAAAATGGGGCCAGTCCCTAAATTGTGGCAGCCAACCAAACTCAAACCATGACTGAAGCAAAAACAACCTTGCAGGTTGAAATGCAAGGTTCATACTGCAACGTCTTAGTAGTTGGTGGCTGAATTGACCTTCAACTGCTTGGCAGTTGCTTCAAGGATGAAGAAGTAACCCAAACACAGTGCAAACAGCTCGCTGCCATTGTTGTCGGCTTGACTTTCTCAGTTGCCCAAGCCGATCAATCAGCCCTCGCAGAACCCCCCATTACAAAATACAACACCTCCTTTCCAACCAAACAAACAAAGCCTCAGACTGCAGAACAAGCCCCAAGCAAACGTTCTGCCGGGCTAAATAGTGGTAAACCCAGGCAAAATCAAAACAGGACCCTTTTTCGCAAATAGCAATGGACCCTCACGTACCCTCCCCAAACATACCCATTGGTCTCCTTTCAGCTTCCATTTAACAAAAGGGGCCCTTGAAAAAACAACGAGCCACCCCTCACAAATTTCCATGGACCCAGGCCAAGTCGCGGCTCCCACTCCCGGGTGTCGTCGAAATTCCCAAGACCCTCCGGGGACTTCTGATAGTCCTCGAGCGCTCGCGAGCGTTTGAGGCGAGCTGTCCTCTTCTGGTAAAATAGATGGGTTTCCCTGGCGAATGGATGGCATAAAACCAAGCTAAAACCAGTGCAACCCATCCAATTCTAAGCAAACTAACCTAAAAAGGACACCCGGACCCGGTAGGAACCCGTTTGAGGCAGCTCCACGGAAAGGGGTTTTGGAGGTGTGGAGGTTCTATACCATACCTCCAAAACGCGCACCTGGACATGGTGTTGGCCCGAAAGTTGATGACTTTGCTGGTGGGTTTCTGGAGAAACTCCAGCGTTTCCTTTGGAAGAAAAGGGAACCTGGTGTGCCTCTGTTTTAGGATTCTTTTTGGCTGGGTTTTACAGGGGGTCCAAATGAAAACCGAAGCCACTTTGGGGAGGGGGGGGGGATCCGAAAAAAACAACAACAGCGGATTGAGCAATTGCGGCCCATGTTGAAATCTCATGAGCTCGAATGTGCGAGGATGTTTTAGTGTGGTTTTGGGCAAGTCATGAAGGATTTTCGGGTGGGGGGGGGGGGAGAGGTGCGGGGGGGGTGGGGATGTGTGTGTGTATATATATATATATATGTATATGTGCCCCCTACACCCAATACCCACGTTTTTCAGGGTATCATGTCGACCCTCTGCTAAAAAAGGAGGTATTTACCATGGGAAACCCAGGTTTTCCTAAAAAATACCCTAGCAAAAGTTGGTATTTGGAGTAGGGGATATATATATATATATTGTGGGTGTTGTTGATGTTCATGGGGGAGCCTTGCTGGACATCATGTAGGTGGGGAGCTAAGCCACCGACCATGTGGGAGGTGGGTCCACTGAAAATCATAGCCATATAGCCACAATCTGCGTGGCGTCCATCTGCAAATGGAGTTGGTTGCCTCGGAAAGGGTCCCATTGTCATGTTCTGGATCAGAAGTTCCTAACTTTGGAAATGCAACTCACGACGTCCGAACTGGATTGCCTAACAAGTGCCACCGAAATGGTCTTCCATTTCGGTGACTAGAGTGCCAAACGGAACTCGTTGGAAGTGAGGCAACAGCTACAGCATTGGTACCAAGCCAGCTCACATTTTTTTGAGGGCCCAAAGGCCAGCAGAGGCCCCGGATGGGCCCGGAAATAAGAGGTGATCACCTTATCAGTTGTTCAGTGACGCTGGAAACAAAGGGAACCCTTTTTGGGGAAGACCATTTTTAGTGGGGCAGCCACCACCCAAAAAAGGGAGGAAAAAGGGTGCCACTGAATAACTGAGCCTTGGAAAGCCACAAACACCAAAACACAAACAACGAAAAGGGCGTCTCATCCGGCCAAATCGCTTCTCGAGTATATAGCGGTTGCCCACTTCAATGGGCCATAATCGCTTTGAGCCTTGGTGAGTAGCTGGTGCCCATTCAAGTCTTCCATTTGGTTAAGGCCCCAAGACAAAATGAAAGTATTTCCAGTAGTGATGAATTCCTTTTTATTACCAACCAGGGATAATAAAACATATTCATTTCAGCAAATGGAGGAGATGGAGCGCCAAATCCGCACCTCTCTCGTTGGTCTCGGCTCGCTTGAGCACGAGCCCGCTCCTCCCAGGCCTGCTCCAGGCCCTCGAGGAGCCGACAGCAGCCCTCCTGGGAAACAGGTTGCAACTTGTTAGTCACACCGGAAGAGGGCCAAGGTTGACAGTTTTGTATCCATGACTTAAAATGCACCAACAAGTGGAACCCCAAAATGGGAAAAACATAAGATGAGGCCTGCGGGAGAGGGGGGGGGCAGCCCAAATGAGCTCTTGAGCCCTTCAAGTCCGCCTTGTTTATGTCCCCCCCCCAAGAAAAATAAATCCCTTCGCAGGCCCCGTGATTCTCATGGAACGAGCTCCAGTTACCACTGGCGACACGACCTTAGCTGGTTCAGAATCCAACGGTGCTGGCAGCCTGAGAGAGTTACGTACAGCAAGCCAAGCAGTAAAAGACCAACGGGTTGGAAAGAGCCTGAACTTTTTGGTTGCCACTAAAATGGTCATACCCAAAAGTGTAAAGTCCATGAACTCAGGAAGTGAGTCCATGCAAAGCAGAGCACCAACAGCAGCCCCTGCTATAACCATGGCAAAACAACAAAACTGCCTAGCTTGGTTGAACATGCGATCACCCCAAGCTATGCAGCGAAACAAGGCCGGAGACATCCATCTTTGATGGGGCAGGGATGCGGAAATGGTGGCTTAGTTTTTGGTTCAAAACCTTTGCCACTTGACCCAGGTTGCCACCTACTGTGGGTGGACGAAATCCTGCTCCACCTAAGAAACCCTGGAATGATGATTCCCCTGTAAACACCAAGGAGCAATGGTTTCCGTTAATTTCAAAGTGGTGCAGAATTTCGTCCATCCACAGTATGTCTGGTTAAACACCTACAAGTAGGCGACCAATTCTGCCGAACGCAGCCGAGGCACAAAAACTTGGCTGCCTGCAAGCAACAGCGAACCGAAGGACGTCTTCAGGCAATTCAACAACACAAAAGTGGGTGTGTCTTTTTGGAAACCAAAAAGAACCCAGCCATTTTGGGGCCCCAAAAATTTGAGACAACCCCAAGTGAGGAAAGATATAGGGACAAACCAGTCATCGCACTTCCCTAAAAGCTTAGCCCGAAGAAGTGCAAACTGTTCTAATTCAACAAATGGCCTTCTCCAAAACAGCACTATTCATGAGTCTGGGGGAACAAAGACAACATATTCAGATTCTGGCCCCTTCAAAGCCGAACAGGACAGAACCGAACCAACCGAAAAATAGAAGTCCAACTTCCCACTTGCCGAATGGGACCCAGAAATACTGCAACAAAATGATCACCTTTTGGAGCCACGAAAAAAATGGTCCGAACAAGGAAAAGCAAAAGGTCGATTCGCTTTGGGCAAGTGAGATTCGCTCTTTCCAGCTTCAGTTCGTATTCCCCAGTCGCTCGGCGACCTGGAAGGTAGCAACCGAACAAACCAAAATGCCCAGAAACCCTCGAAGCGAGTGGAGCACTCGCAACAAAATCCTGTCTCAAATAGTGAAGACTGGGGATCCAACAAACACTGAATGCCCCCCCCCCCGCAATTTCGGGAAACCGAGCCCTGAAAGGATGCATCCAACAACCAACTGGTTCAGGTCAGGTGCAAGGAAATCCTGTAAGTCAGCTGCTGTAGGTGTGCAGCTGGTTTTGAGGGTCTCCAAAGACTTTGAGGCCAAAGCCACGTTGAAACCAGCTTGCTTTTCCGCGTAGCTTGGGGTTCTTGCATGTTCGACCGGCCTAGGTAGGTTACAACCATGGGGTTGGTGCAGCTACTGTGCAGTGGAGTCTCTAGGCAGGCTCCTGCCCAGCGACCGTACGGGATATTCAACAACTTACCTTTCCAACAAATATGGCTTGACTAAAAACTGACTGACTTGTGTAGGCCCCCTGCCAAAAATGAACAGAACCGAAAGCCTAAAACCCAAAAACATGCCAAGAACAGTCAAGAGTAAGCAGGATTCCCGGAGGCACGCCCTTTGTGCCCGACATAGGATTCAACCCCTCCCCTTCTCCCGGTCTGCACAACATCGAATCCAGGCCTTATTTGGAGGAACTCGGGGGGCCGGAGTTAGGACGGGATGGTTTGAACCCCTACGATGAAAAGGTACCGCCAGAACACCTCCCACCCAAGCGACAAGGCTAGCAGCGTGAAGCCCAAACTGGCAACGGAGTGGTTCATGTGGGGAAACGTTTCGAGTGGCTCGTCTTTTTGAGGGGTTTTGAGGGAACACATGGGAACACCAAAGGAAGACGGATTTTTTGGGGAAGGGACCCATGTCTGCTGCTTCATATTCTTTATAACACTTGGCCAAATAGAACGCGAGGTCTGCTGAGGCCTCATTTGCAGGAAAAGAGGAAAACAGGGGAAAAGGGGCTACTTGAAGGGGCCGGGGGCTTGATAAGTTGATAGTAACCCTGGATGTAACTGAACTGATTTGGTGGGTAACAGCCATTGTTCCTAGCCACGTGCTCAGCCCCCTGCTTTTGCAAGTCTGGGGGGCCGAATCTGAAAATTGACTGCCCCCCTCCGAAAGGAAAAGGCGATGTGCCGCCGTGGTGCTTCTCTCTCGCATGGAGAGGCAGGACGCCTGACCGAAGCCGTGAGAGTGTAACATCCAGCTGCCACAAGACAAGTTTGCTGTTGCCTTTTCGGGTTGGGTGAGTGGGAAGCCACACCTCACTTGAGTGGACTGGCCAAAAGCAACCTAACTTCTTCACTTTGCCGCTCACATCGCAACCCGAAAAGTTGGAAGGCCATGAACTCACGGAATAAAAGACCCCTTTTCCAACCAAAAACAACCAGGTTGAGGATACCAAGTGGCCCAGCAAATTGCAGCTGTGAAGCTTGGATCCAGCTTCCTATTTGACAGCCGATCGCTTTTTTTCTTTTCTTCGCAATGCCGGCGCGGACGATCGTCTTTTCTTGTTTTTTTCCTCGCAATGCCGGCGCGGACCTTTGAGAAGGTTTATTTTTATTTTTATAAAAACAAAAGGAAAAAAAACGGACCATTGAGAAGGTTTTTTTTAATTAAACAACCGCATAGTTCTTCCCGAACTGGGTTACCACACGTCGGCGTCAAAAGCAAAACAACCCCCAGCTCCGAGTCCGGCTCCCATCCACCCACCAGACTTCCAATTCGACAGTTTCGACCGATTTGTGGCTGCAGCATTAAAACGATCTTCCCTTTTGGAGGTTCCAAAAAGGGAAATGGCTCGAAGAAAAGAAGAAGAAACAACAAAAACAGAAAACAAAAAAGGAAAAAAACAGAAGAAACAAAAAATCTAGGGGGCGACAAAGACCACCGCCATCCCACAGGGGCGACGGCCCGTGCGCTTTCCGCGAATTCCGGCACCGCTTTCCGCCTCCTCCTCCGCATTCCAATCCACGGCTGCGGCCAGGTCCAGGGACCAAAGGTCCAGGAGCTCCTGAGCGCGGTCCGTCCGAATCGACCTCCCGAGTCGCATGTCCAAAATCCCCCGCACCTTGTGGGTCCAAAACCCCCCGCACCTTGTGGGTCCAAAACCCCCCGCAGCTTATGGGGTGGTGTGGGTCATGTCCAAAATCCCCCGCACCTGGGGTTGGGGGTGTGGGTCCAACTCCATTTATCTAGCCTTCCCATTGACATGTCCAAAATACACCGCAGCTTATGGGGTTGGGTTTGTGGTTCTACTAACTCCATTTATTTAGTCTTCCCCATTCTGGAAAATGGGCGCCAGAAATGGAGATCTTCAGGGTGGGGATGCGATCAACCCAAACCACAACCCACTCCCGTGCCACGTGCGGTCAAGCCGAGTTGTTTTTGTTGCAACCTCTTCCTGACCCATTTACCTGGTTTTGTAGGTAACCCAGGCAGCCACACAACATAAAAACCAAAACCAGAAATGGCGAAGGGCGGAGAACTCTGTTGCTGTCATCACTTTCTTGCCATCAAGCAAGCGAACACACGCCATGTTTCGACGCTGCGCTCGAGCCGCACTTTCTGGCGCACTACTGTGAAGGAGCGGCCTTGCATCCATGACAACACTCGTCATGAAGCCTGGAGGGATCGTAAATGCTGGGTGGGAGGGAAGTTTCCGGAAGCCAATCGATGGAGGATGTTGGGCTGGGGGGAGTGGGGTGGCGGTGAGGGGAAGGTGTCTAAATCACAAAAATGGGAAGTTTGCTGTTGGTGTCCATTTAGGTGAAAAGGGCGATGTCAGAAACAGACACACAATCCTTGCTACTAACCTCGGTACTTTCTTTGCTGGGTGGCCGCCACAGGGAGCCCAGGCCGGTGCCAAAAAAAAAACATGTTCGGCGGTCCTCAGTGCGCCTGCCCTCATGCAGGAACAGGGCGAAGTCTGCCTTGGGCTGATTGCGCGGGCGGGGGAATCCGGGAAAAGGGGTTGGGGCAACAGAATTTCTGGTTTGCTCTCTGGATTGCTCTTCTCAGTTGCCCAGTTTGGACCCAGAACTAAAAGGTGATCACCTTTTGGCACCTCTACCAAAAATGGGATTCGCCAAAATGGGTAAAAACCAAAAGGTCAGATCCGGTCGCTTCGCTTTGGACAACTGAGTCTTTGCGAAGATGTGAATGAATGACTTCTGAACCTCACCAACTATTCCCAAGCATCTGGCCCGACGGATCCGGCCCCCTGCGGAAAAATTGATTGAGCTGCTTGCAAAATGAAAAGGAAACAGCGGGTAAGCGAAGTCTAGCGATATAAAGTGATACGCGGGCAAAATGCGCAAAGCACCGAAAAATATGTACCCCTGGAAGAACTCAAAGGAATCACCCAACGCCTGCTAGGAACATACCAAGGGCAATGACATGCAACGGTAAGCCCTCTAAAAAGTGGTTGGTGGACATAAATCCTTACCGAAATGATGTCCGCCAATTCGAGTCTCCGATTGAGATTCATACCCAAACCGGCAAGCAATTTTGGTGTTAAGGTTGGAATCCATCACTCCTCGAATGAGTTTAAAGGGAAGCCAAAAGGACAACCACCATTTATGTCGTTGCTTATTTATTTATTTATTTATTTATTTATTTATTTGGGGGAGTCCCCCAAAAAAAGACACCCTCTTATGCAAGTTGAGATCCCGCCTTTTCTGGGTGATGTAGCTAAGCACCAACATCAAATGGAACTAGGTTCAGTAGAGAGGTTGGATAAGGGTACCATTTTTGTCTGTAGTCTTTAGTAGGGGAAACCTCCCCCAAAAAAAGGTCGGCTTCCCGCTAAAATAGATGTCCCAGTTGCAAGCCCAGCCCAAAAACGGGGTGTTACCCCCGAAAAAACCCTTTAACACCCACCCAACATGTGTACCTGGAGCCTCCATGCCCCTTAAAATTTGGGGTCACCCCCAACTCAAGGGGTCACCCCATATTTAAAGGCTCAGAAGGAGACCAAAAACGAGTCTTACCCCAAACAAATCCCTTAAACGGTTTAAAATTAAGGTGTCATGACCCCATGTTGCAAGGATCCGGAGATTTAAAAAAAAAAAAAAAACGGTTCAAACCCGCCAGCCATGCGGGTTTAACGGCCGCCCGTTCAAAAAAAAAAAAAACCTGAGTGGACGAGGGGCCAGCAGGCGCCCATCCTGCGCGATGCGCTTCGGCAGGTCCGAGTCCGAGGCCACCGAGAGCCGGCCGAAGCGGCGCTGGGACTTCTCCTGAGCGAATCGAATACCCGGTGGATGGACAGAATCCTCTTAGGCACCACCTAGAAAAACCTGGAATGATTCGATTCCCTGCGATCCTTCGATCCTTCGATCCTTGCATTATACACCTGAACATTGACTTCTAAATGGTGTTTTCCCTGTATTTTGGCGTTGAAAAAGCAACATGTTTCAAATGGTTGCAAAATGGAAATTTCTTTTAAGGAGCCCTGCATTACATGGTTGCTTTAACCTGGGGTATCAACCTGAACATACTGTGGATGGACGAAATCCATTTCGCACCACTTTGAAACCATGGTTGAAACCAGAACGCTTGTTGGCATGGGGTGTATGAAGTGCTGGGGTATAAAGTGCGGGGGGGGGGGGGAAGAAGTAGTGGGGGGGGGGGGAGGGTATGAAGTGGGGGGGGATATGAAGTGGGGGGTTGATGACGTGGAAAAGCTCTACCTAGAGTTTCCATGACCCTCACAAGATGGGGTCATTGCCCTAAATCATGAAGTCATGGACCGATTTTTGAAGGGTCGTGGAGACTCCAGGTATGTTCAGCTAATCTTCGGTCCACAGTGACTCACGGGTTGGCAACCAGCACCCAACCTGAAGCCATGGGGCTGTGGGGCTATGGGGCTTTGGGGGGGGGCTATCCCTGACTGGGCTGTTCAAAATGGAGGGTTGGCCAATCCTACTCCATAATCCCTATGGGAAGCCACGACACAAGGGACCCCGTTGCGTCACCGAAGCTAAGGATTAAGGATCTTTGAACAGCCCAGCCTGATAAGCCCAGGACAAGCCGTGTAAACCTCCGTTTGCGAATGCGTCCCCCCTGGAAAAAATGGGCCACCCACAGAGAGGGTCTAAGAGGCGCGTCCGTCCCCGTTTCGTGGGGATTCAAGGGGGCACCCCAAAAAACCGACAATTTGATGAGTTCCTGCAGAAACGGGCCATCCCGTTTCTCCGATCCAGGTGTATGAACTTAAAGACCACATCCCCTGCATGAAGAGGTGTGTGACATTTGGTGGGGATTAGGAGGGAACCCAAAACCTCTATTTGCCAATGCGGTTGTTGGAAAAACACATAAGGACCACATCCAGGCCACACAGAACATCGATGGGGAGCGAGCCTCTCTTGCCCGCTTGGACCTGGAAAAACAGGTGATCACCCTTTTGGGACCTTTACAAAACAAGGGACAACCAAAGGTCTGAGAAACTCGGAGAAAGTCGGAGCCTGATCCTTCTCCAGAATATTGGGGGTGATGACGTGGGGGAGCCATATATGTTCAAATAACATTGGGTCCATATCAGCGACTTCCAGATGGCAACCCACACCCCCCGGAAGTCATATTGGTTTCAGGAAATCCTCTGATCGCAACACCTGCGCGCGAAAATGGGGGGGGGAATCCTTGTCCCCAGTGGCCATGGGAGGGGCTTCCCCTTCCCCCCACCCAAAAAGACTGAATTCCCAGAAGCCCAGTTGGCCAAATGGGAGGGGCTTCCCCTCCCCAACAAACTTTGTTTTTCTAAAAGGGCGGAATCCACGTGGCAACGCCACCTGTGAGCTGAGCCGCGACCTGTTCTTAAACTCGTTGCCCCTGGGAGTTCAACCCACTTACCTGGCGATAACCATGCGCCTTTTTCAGGGCTTAGTTGGCTCAACACCCAAGGGGGTTCAACTGGTTCTTGACCAAACCATGGTCAGAACCTACGAAATGGAAGCCCCGGACTATTCTACCCCCGGTTTTGGTTGTTATATAGGGAGGTGCCCCTTCTCATAGGCAGGTAGACCACAGTAGCCATTGATTAGAACCCGAGTCGGTCGAGCCATTGGCTTCGTGCCCTTGGTTCTCATGGGGTCAACATAAGCCATAAGCCATAAGCGCAACCAGAACTCAATCATAAGGTGCGACTTTTGGATCCTTTTCAATGTCCGAAAACACAGTTCATGAAGGGTTCAACCACATACCGTGGTGTTCAACCAACTTTGCTAGGACCCAAGTTGGATGTTCAGGCCATGGGTTTAGTGCCCTGTCCATGGTTGTTACCATGCGGTCACCAAACAACTAAGTTGTTTCAACCCCCTGTGAATATATGTATATATGTATATGCATAATTATGTTGTTGCTTGTATTTATACACGATGTTAATATATATATATAATTATATATATACATATATGTATACACCAATTGGCATATATAAATCCATTGTCCCTTGGTGCTCCTTTGAACCAACCGAAAGGTTGGTGGAACTCCCAATAAACCGAGGCGCTGCAAAGGTAGAGGTCGGCACGCCAGCGTCAGAGTCAGAGTGACAAGCGCCCATGGCGCGATCGAAAGCGCAAAGCGAGGGACTGCCACCGGTCGTAGGGAAAAAGGGGCCCAGACTGGGTCCAACTTCTCACTTGCTGAGTGGATGGCCCAAAAAAAGTTCAAACTTTATATTTACCACTAAACTGGTCTTCCCAAAAAGTTTAAAGTTCATGAACTCAGGAAGTGAAAGACTTACTTGGCCCACATCTGGGGTAGAAAGACATATTCTCAGATTCTGGCTCATATTTAAGTCTTTCCCTTGTTTTGGAGGAGACTCGCAGTTGCAGCGGTTCCAGTGGAGAGGTTCTGAAAATTACTTAGGTCGAAGACCCTGAAACAAACGCCAAACTCAGATCCATTTTTAGCACGGGGAAGTTTGCGGACACTGCCACCCAAAGAAACCTCAGGCAGCTTCGCAGCCATTTCTTCCATCTTGCGGGGGTCCGCATCCCCACTTGATCATCTTTTGCCCCTTGGTATCACAAAGAGTGACCCATACCAAAAGAAACCAACATTTGGGGGGGTCTATAGCAGCAAAGATCCGTGGTCATGCGTGTCTGCAACTCTTTTCGTTTTTGGACATGGTTTGTCGTTTCTGTTTTGTGTGCCTGGGAGTGTCGCATTTTGCTTCCAAGTGCTGCCTGTAGGGCGACGACCTCATCTGGATGGGTGGAAGGTGGGAAGGCCGTCTTGCCTGTATTTTGAGCTGTGCTTCACCAAGTTTGCGCGGCGCCGCAGTTTGGTCGCTGGTCCATTGCTCATAGGATCCGCCGCATCCCCCCCCCACTAAACCCCAACCTTTGAAGGGGGGGAGGGGTAGTCCGCAAGTGCCAGCCATAACGCATCCATAGAGCACCCACCTGCTCCAAACGTCACATGTTGCTTGGTTGCTCCAGGACCTCCCGGAAGCTTGTGCATTCGACGCTGCCTGCAGCTTAACATGGAACCCATGTGGGGCCATGACTTGAAATGACCAAGGGAAAGCAAAAGGTCAGATCCGGAAATGACCAAAAGGTCTTGGTTGCAAGCGAACCGAGGTTGAAGTTCATGTCTGCAACCTTCCCAAGCCCTCAACCATAAGAAAAGTATTTTCGCTTGACCCATCTCCCAATACTAAATCAGAATGAGCCAATATCAGCTCATTTCCCAACGCCTAACCCCAACTCCAGTCGCATTGGTGGACACTTTAGAACCAATATTGAACCAGGTTCAATTTAATTAAACCAATTAAACCAATTCGAAGCCAGCGCAGGACAAATCCTCAAATAAGACATACTAAATTTCTGCTATTCAAATTCTTCACTCGGAAAAGTGCCATTTGAACGAGGACCGTGGTGAAACCCTCCTGGTAGCCTAGTGTAGTCTGTTAACTGCGGGGTGGGGGGGAAGTCGGGGGTTGGGGCATGGTATTATGCGACACTACTGTACTATGCTCTTCTCGAAAAGTGGTCCAGAAACTCAGGTGGCAAGTTGCATCAATAGGAATTCAGGGAGTGGAAAACCTGATCCCCAGGACACCTACTATATGTGTCGCCAAGCAAGCGCGCCCAGCAACCGGCCCGCCTGTCCAAAGGAGCGCCGGAACACGCATGGCTACGGCCACTCCCGCACAGACATGTTCATTCTATCGTGGACACTTGCAACCATGGGCTCCATTGTTCTTTTCAAAAACCGATCGCTATTTTCCCTGGGTTTCCGGAGGCTTTCTAGAAAGATTCGGATCCCGGGGTTCAGAATGGACATGGAAGGTAGCCCATTCGAGCTATACTCCCCTGCCGCTTTTTCTGTGCTGGAATTCTTGAGGCCTCAAATTTGGGTGGACCCAAGTCACTTAGGCTCAATCCCACAACCGATGTTTACCCGTGTGCGCGACTAAACGACATTTAAGTTGATTCCCCAAACTCAACTTGTCCCCTTCAGGCACCTTCATGGACGTCTGCTGCGACGTCCCGAGTGACGCCGTTCTTATTCCCCGATGAGTTGTGCTGATTGATGAAGGCAGCCCTTCAAGAAACATCCGGGGCCAACATCCGAACAAGTCCAGACTTAACCTGCCACCAAACAACTATAATGTTCCGAAAAGGTGTCGGGTCTGTCCAGGAACTGGCTGGAAGTGAGACACTGGATTTGAGCACAAGGGAAGAGGCGCAAGGCACTAAACTCCAGCAGCTGAACATGAAACCGAGCAACTTTTGGTCCAGAACTACTTTTGCATGTGGCCGATTTTGTACTGCCAAACTAGCTGTCTCACAACAAAGCCTATAAGACTGCCGTTGTTTGGGGAGTCTGCCCTGTGGGTGGGCTGCATGTGAAACAATCCATCTGAATCAGATATCAAAAGAGTCTCAAAGGACTGTGGAGGGGTCCCTGGTCTTAGTGGGGTTCGCAGGGGGCTCACATTCCCAACAAGCAAGGTTAAACATGTGGCCATACTGTGGATGGTTGCGAAATCCATTTCGCACCACAACTGAAACCATGGTTGAAACCAGAATCTTCGTTTATATGTACGAGGCAATCATCAAAAACCAGTTTTTGTTTTTCACTTTTCGAGGGGAACACCCCAGTATTAATAAGCGGGGGTCTGTTAATCTGGGTCGATATTGCCCATCTTTCGTCAGCGACAGTGCTCATTCCTGCAATGCAAAGTCCAAGAATCCAACTGCCTGATTCTTTTTTGACCATATTTGGAGGAAACCAGCAAAGGGGTCTGGAGGATTCTATCAGCTTACCAGAAACATGGTCCAACCCCAAAAAGTTTCAAGTCCAGGAACTCAGGGAGTGAGACCCTGGGGAGCATGTCGAAGGATTCCCGCCAGGGGTCGTAAGTGCACTTTGCCTTGCGCGGAAAATGGGCTGGCCCATTTCCCCAACGAGCAGGAACAAAAACAAAAGCATCATGGGGACGTGTGAACAATTTGAGCGCGATGAGCCGTTTGGACAAAAGCGCACACTGACTGACCTGCTAAGTTGATTGCCTAGGAAACCCCTGACAATCGACAAATAGTTGCGCCTCACTTCCGTGGATTTGCGAAACAACCCCAACATGGGTTTTGCCTCAGCCTCTGACCGACAAACAATGGGGTACAATGGCAGGAAAAAGGAGACCCCAGGAAAGTCCGATTGCCAAACTCTTTGATTGCCACTGAAACTGGTTTGGAACAGTGTGAAGTCCGCCGACTGTCGAAAAGCGAACGTTTCTTTTTTGACACGCGTTCTCTTGTTGCATCTATGGCATATACCTGGGAGGTCTGTGCATTCTGCTCGGGCCTTCAACTTGGCCGGCAGCCCATCGGCGCCCCGGCCGGAGTGGGAGACTGGGACCGCGCCGCGGGACCCTCTCGGTACGGCAAAAAGCGGACCTGACCTGAACCCCAAAAGGCCGAATCCTTTTTGTCTCCTAGGTCCTCCAGTAGAGAGGTTAGAACAAGGGTACCCAAAAAAAGGGTAAAAGGGCACTGGGGGACTCAGTCTTTGTGGGTCAAAGGCAGAACAAAGGGTTCCTTCAGGGTCCAGGTCGTCAAGAATGCCCTTGGAGAGGGCCCTGTGCTTGCCATGGTTCAAAGGCAACCCCGCATGGCGAAGGATCTTTGCACCCGGGAATGAAATCAGCCGACCGGTGCCGATCAGCACCACAGGCCAAACCCAGCTTCCCTCAAAAAGGGTGGTTTGGATGACGGTGGTATGGTGGTTGGTGGTTGCTGGTTTCCCAAAACCCACAAGAACCAGGGGCTCAAATCTAAAAACCACCAATCCAAGCCACCAACTCGGTGCCTGAAGCATCTCATCTTCCCAAATCGCCAGGCAGATGCCGAGGATCATTCAAACAAAGGTAAGCTGCGGCGTTTCAAAGTGGACTGTGGCGACGCCCTCCTTCTCGAAGTAGACCTCTGGACGCGTCGGGCAAGCGGTTGGCTGGACATACATGCACAAGATGTCCACCAAAAAATCCCTGGGGATTTGTTTAAAGCTCCTTCCAGTCTAATCCTTAACGGCTTAGCACCCCCACCCCAACACAACAGCAACAAAAACATCAAAATCAAATAAAACTCAACTTTCCTTCACAGCACTTGAGTCACAGTCAAAACCCGGTATTAAAATGGCCTACCCAGAACCATGCTTCAAGAATCAAGAAGGCGGATGTCCGCAGCTATTTCTGGCTGGGATCGTCCCTTGCTAACCTTCACTTACCCGGGTTTTGAGCACGTGGCTCACCTGTTCAACCAGGAAACGGTGGGCATTGTTTGTTGGTATTTACAGGGGAGTCAACATTCCAGCGTTTCTTAGGTGGTGCGAACGGATTTCGTCCATCCACAGTAGGGGTTACTATAACCACCATGACTTTCCATCCAAATCCTCAGCTGACCCAGAACCAAAAGGTGATCTTCTGGGGCCACTGGGCATGGGAACTTAAAACCTGGAAACCAGAAGTCCGACGTTGAATCCTCTCCCTCGCCTTCGTTTCCAAAGCCAAAGGCCCCCCAAATGGCCTAGGCTTGATATGGAAACCCAAGAAAAGCGAAGATGCTGGGATTCCCAAGTGGAGTTCGAAATCCAGCCGTGGCAGACATAGCCGCAAAATATGTCCAAAGTGTCCAACTGTTCAAACAAGCTCCTTCCAATACTTTCCAACCCTTATGTTGCTAAACAGCGCTGCTCTTTGTAGCACCCCCTAAAAAACAATCAAACATGAACAACCGCAAACAAACACAGCTAACAACATACCAAAATGGGTGGGTGGATGAATGGAATGGAATGCAATGGAATGGGATGGTATGGAATGAACAGAATGAAATGGAATGAAATGGCATGGATGGACGGACGGAAGGATGGAGCGACCTGAGGGCCATATAGTGGCTGCCATATCGCAATCAATTGTTCTTCTTCCCTCCACGAGGGTTCCACCAGGGTTCCACAAGGTTCTGCGAGGGCTGCGGGGTGGTACGAGCACTAAAAAGAGCACCGCATGCTGTTGGGGATATCGCCTGAGCTTCATTTTTGTTTCTGAACCAGAAGGCGAGTGGCCCGGGAGCACATGGTCTGCTTCGAGCTCATCTCCGCCGCGCAGACTTCCACATGCTCTTTGGCAGCCTGGGAGCGAGAACGAAGAGCGCGCAGCGGATTGACTAGGTCCTCCGGTAGGGAGGTCAGAGTAACTCACTTGCCCAAAGGACCTGCAAATAAAAGGTTAACCTTTTGGAACCTCTACTAAAAATAGACCAGAAAGCGAAAACCAAAAGGTCAAAAGGTCGGCTTTGAACAACTGAGGTAAGGGTAGCAACTTTTTTTCGGTGTTGTCCATTTTAGCAGGGGAACCCTCCCCCAAAAAAGGGGTAAAAGGATGCAAAAGGGCACTACTGGGGGACCTAGTTGAAGCACAAGGGCGACCTGACGCGCGGAACAACTTGATTGCTGTGACGACCCCTCTGCAGGGGGTCAGGGGTAAGGTGTTCTTCAGCCCAAAGAGCAAAAAGTAACGTTGACGTCAAGTTTCGCATAAGGAAGAAGGGGACAGTTGATCACTGGAGCCCTTAAAAATAACAAAAGCGACCAAAGCCGTCCAGCTCCAATACCCCCAAACGCCGCTAAAGGCTGTTGCCAGGTGGATACACGCCATCTCGGTGCGTTTGCCCATCTCGGCAAGCTGTGGGTCAAGGTCTTGGTACCGAACATGACTTGCCCTGGCAAATGGAAACATGCACTAGAATCATTTCCGAAACCATTCTCCTTCGACAAGTCATGCATGCGCTTGGAAGCATGTGTGTATGTGTGTGTGTGTGTGTGTTTTTAAGGGTGCCCTGTTCGGAGCAAAGCGAAGCTCAAAGGAAATCAGAAAACAGGGGTCCCTTGGGTCTCAAAAAATAGGGAGCCACATGGAGCCACTCTCAACAACAAAATGTGGTTTCCCTCTTGCTTTCCTTTAAACTGAGCCCAACGGGACCCTCAAAAAAGACACAGGGACTGGCCAGCAAAAAGTCGCCAAACTGTTTGTTGCCACTCAAATGACCCAACCCCGAAAAAGTCATGACTAAACTGGGTTGCTTTCTGCTCCCCTGCTAAAAGTTTAACTTTTAGTGGTTCTGGAAAACCCATTAGTTAGCAAAACGTTATCCAGTCCTAACATCCCTTGGCAAAATGCACCAAAGTAAAGTCCATGAAAACACGCCCTTAGGTTCTAAAGGACGCATCCGAGGTGCCCCGACCACCTCCACGGTGAGCCCTCCGTCGGAGACCTTTTCCACGCGAAGACGCAAAGTGCTGGTGGGGACCAGCTTGGCCTGAGGTGCCAAGAGACTAGTCGGAACTCCCGAAACCCATGTTGGCACCCAAGTCCATTGTTCTGAAGAGTCGCTTGGCAGAACAATTCCGAATTTTCTCTTAGCTACCTATGGGTAGCTAAGAGAAAATTCGGAATTGTTCTGCCAAGCGACTCTTCAGAACTCCCGGAAACCCAAGGACCCGGTTTTTCCTACCCTACGAAAAAGGAGGGAAAAGAGCGCCCGTTGGGGGTCCAGGTCCCAAAACAAACTCCCGAAACTCTTCCCTCGTTGTTTGGTGGTTTGGAGCTGAATCGGTGGTTTGGCGGTGTTCCGGGGGGTTGCGCAGGTGCCTTCTAGAACCAGGGGTTCAAATCCAAGCCACCGATTGAGGGCTAGGTGAGAAATCCCTTTTGGACAATGTCTCTCCGCAGTGATTCCATTTCTCACTATGGGCAACCAAGGGAACCGCCCTTAGAAAACGCTTTAAAACAACAATAGATATTTCTCGTTCTGGAGAAAACTCTTTTTGTTCTTGCGGATCCGTGTTAACCTCAAGGAGTAAAATTCTGAAAATGGTGCAAAAGCAGCCTTCAAAACTGTTCATGATGACCTACCCAGTGCAAACACATCTGTTTACTGTTTCAATTCACGCCCCGCGCGTAGGGAGTTCGGTGTTCGCAGTTACCCAGTGGATGTCCAAGGACAAAAAGAGCACCTTTGCTTGATCACTGACGTTAAGTTAAGGGAAAAACAGCAAAACACACATCAAGGACAACGAGCGCCTTGGAAGTGATTGGTTAAATTTAGTTGGACGCCTCATCAAAAAGAGGAAGGATCCCATTTGATTAAGGTCGCAGGAAAAAATGACAATATTTCCAGTAGTGACGATTTCCTTTTAAAACCACCAAGGGAACATATAACATATTCTTAAGCAAATGGAAGAAGAAGGAAGAAGGGCACTGCAGGCCTGGAATTGACACATGCCTCAAAGCCTTTTCGGGTGATCACCTTTTAGGACTTGTGCTAGAAGTGGAGCAAACAGGAAAAAACCAACAGGCCATTTCAGGTCGATTCGCCTTGGGCTGAGCCGATAGCTTCCCCCGACCCCTATTCATCAACCCGAGAGTGAGTCTGGCAATGGAATCCTCGCTTTTTGAGTGGATGGCAAAAAAACTATGATTTTGTCCACTAAAAACATCTTCCAGAATCGGGTTCCTTGATCATTAACTTTCAGTTTCAGGGGTAAAAACAAGGAACCAAAATCGAAAGAAAACCCAAAAACCCACTCAGAAACCCAACTGCTCCCGAACCTTTTAATGGCAGACTCCACCCCTCCATTGGACACCCCGCGAATCGGTGTTCGGGGGTCTGAAAACCTGGCTGTTTGAGGGCCCTAAATGAATCGGGAGCCTCTGGGAAGTGAACATCTGACAGCGGTCAACGGGTCAAGCCGCTCGCTCACCGATTAGCGCCCATCCGCCGATCACTGGAGAAACCACTGCGTAGCCTCGGGCGCGTGCGAGCGGAAACAAAACTCCAACCGAGGGTCTGCTCTGACTGGTGACTTGGAGCCCGGTCCGTCTCAGTTGTTCAGTGACCTTTTTAGGGAAGACCATTTTTAGTGGGGCAGCCACCAAAATAAAAGAAGGGAAAAAGGGTGCCACTGAACAACTGAGCGGTGGTTTGGTGCTTAATTTGCACTTTCAGAGTCCCTCTATTAATTAAATTATGGCAGTGACAATTGACAATGAACCAGCTGACTGGGATGAACAAATGTGCCTGGCTGCCGGGGGGGAGCTGTTCTTTTAAACACCTCTCTGATTTGTTTGGGGGTTGGGAGAGAGCCGGACTTGTTCAAACTGGAAGTAGTGGGAGGGTGCAGCCCAGTCAGACCAATAGCAGGGGTTTATTATTACTGCCATGTTTTTTTAGTCAAAGCTCAGGCACCGTAGAAACCAGCTGCCACGAAGAGGGCTTGGTAACTTCCTAGAACCTTGGCTTTTGTGCAGGAAACATGGGAAACCAAGCCTTGTCTACTTAAAGATTGTGCAACAAGAAATGGAACCAGAAGGTCACACGAGGTACCCCACACAAATGCCCACCCCCCTACTCTGGTCCCCCGCAAAAAAAAAAAACAGAAATCATCTGGCTCCTCTGCCCCTACCAGTAGTTTTTTGTTGCTACCACAATATTGAATCAAACTGAAAGTTCAATCCAACAAACTCTAAGCCCAGTCAACTGCAACTCAAACGAAATCTCACAAGAAATACCACATCAATGGAACATCAAATCCAACACATACTAAAACACATGGATATGATATCTCAAAAGGAAGCTCCAGCAACAATTAAATCACACGGAAACACGGACCAAACATGCTTTTGGAATCCTGTTGGCAAACTGTCGCAGCGTCATGAAGAGATTGTGACAGTCGCAGCACTTTCGCAGCGTTAGACATATAACATTGCATGATCGGCGCGCAAAACAAGAACAAGCAGCAAAACACCTCAACATCACGAAACATCACAGTCATACCTTGTCCTTCCAAACGGATCGAAACAGTCACCTCATGGCTATATGCTATTATATGCTCATGCCGCATATCTGATTGAAACTTGCGCCAACTGGCGTCGCCCGACCTGCTTGTAATGTCCTAGAGACCCCCAAATCACACAGGAAGCCCTCCAGATTTACATGGTACCCCCCAAGACCCTCATTTCTGGTTCGGAAAGCGGCTTTTGGACAACATGTTGGTTTTTTACCCCGCAAAATCCCACGGAACCTCAAACAGGGACCCTCCCAAAGCTGCCTTCCTCCACGTTTGCTTGGAGCCAGGGGTCCGTGACCCTCGTAGCCCGCATGAAGCTGCAGCGTCTCTGTGTTGAGCCAGGTCAAGGTGGAGGCGTACCAGTCATAGACCTCTAAGGGCGTATTGGTGGACGAGCCAACTCATCTAGGTCCTCCAGTAGTAGGGATTAGAATAAGGGTACCACGCTAGTCTGTTTTAGTAGGGGAACCCTCGCCCCAAAAAGGAGTAAAAGGGCACTACTGGCAAACCTAGTCATGTTGATACTGTGGATGGACGAAAGCCATTTCGCACCACCCAAGCAACCATGGTTGACACCGTGGTTTGTTGGTATTTACAGGGGAATCAACATTCCAGGGTTTCTTAGGCGGTGCAGGATGTTGCCAATCCACAGTAGGTGGCCTACATATTGGTGAAAGATACGGGTTGCCCATAAAACCCATCTACAAACCAGTGGAACCCATCTATGTCTAACCAAGCTCACCTTGAAAGGACGCCTGTGATGTTGACCCCAGATTCATTACCCAACCAGTTTATTGATACTGTGGATGGACGGATAACCTCTGCCTCCTAAACCGAACACATCTTTCCTTATCCGCTGAACAGTTCGAAAGAGTGGATGTACAGGAGGGAAGTCCAGAAAACTAGGCTGAAATTAGGACCCCAGCAAATAAAAATAAAAATGCCTGGTTAGTGGAAAACAAAGGGGACCCAAAAAAACAAAAAAGGAAAAGGGGGAGCTAATTCTGGGGAAGAAAAGAAGGAGGCGAGAGCAAGACCTTGCATCCTCTCGACCCCAGAAAAAAATGTCATCCAAGTGGCAGCATAGGCGCTTGCCCACGGTCCTGACCAATGTCGACCCCAGATTTTCATCAACCACCCACTGGGTGTGTGTGTGTGTGTTCGATTCTGGGTTTAGTGGTTGGAACTTGGAACCCGACCACTCTTGGAGGGGCCCAAAAACAAACCCTGATTAAGAAGCTGGTTGATGAAAATCCGGGGTCAACATTGCTGGAACCTGCAACACTGCACGACTGGGGCTCGGCTGCGTGGCCCCGTCCCTCAGGTCAACTGACCGGGCATTTAGTAACGCTGCTCCAAAGTGCTGCAGTGGCCGAGGCGCATTTTTCCAGCTAGGCCAAGCGAATATTTAGACACCTCACGTGAAAAGCATCCCTGAGCCGGCGTACAGCCGGAAATATCTGGGTGATGGTGCCCCTTAGCAACCAACAAAAGGGACGTGATGCCCCAGCGCCCCTCCAGGGATTGGGCGTGTGTGCGTGTGCGTGTGCGCGTGTGCGCGTGTGTGCGCGTGTGGGCGTGTGTGCGTGTGCGTGCGCGTGTGCGCGTGTGCGTGTGCCGGTGTGCGTGCGCGTGTGCGCGTGCTCGTGTGCGCGCGCGCGCGTGCGGGGCGCGCGGGCGTGCGGGCGGGCGGGCGGGCGGGTCTGGGTGTGGGTGTGGGTGTGTGTGTGTGCGTCCAATCCTGTTTACTAAGGGCGGCGTGTAATTCGAAGCTCAAAATGCAAGCTGGAAGGATTTGCAAACTGCCGAGCTCGGTAGCGCCAGCTGTCCGGAATCTTGTTTGTTTTTGTTTTTTCCCACTTTTTTCCCCTCCCTAAACCCGTGGGACTTTAGATGTCCAAAAAAGCAAGCCGGAAGGCTTTGCGAACTGCCAAGAACGGTAGTGCCAGCGGCCCGGAACCTCCTTTTTTAAATATCCGTGGAGTAGGCCACAGCCATCCTTGGGTCTAGTCTGTGGCCCTAAGGATGACGAAACTCCAGTTGAGCTACAATTAAAGTGCATAATCCGAACCTAGAGTGTGCCCACTGGGCTTGATCCTGAACCTCGCAGAAGAAATGAGACACAACAAGGACCGAGAGAGGGGGGATTTCACAAGTGTGCGTTGTGCGTGTGTGCGTGTGCGCGTGTGTGCGCGTGTGTGCGCCTGTGTGCGCATGTGTGCGCGTCTGTGCGCGTGTGTAAGCGTGTGTCGCGTGTGTGCGTGCGCGTGCGCGTGCGCGTGCGCGTGCGCGTGCGGGTGCGAGTGCGGGTGCGGGTGCGGGTGCGGGCGCGGGCGTGTGCGCGTGTGTGCGTGTGTGCGCGCGTGCGCGCGCGCGCGCGCGCGCGCGCGTGCGTGCGCGTGCGTGCGTGCGTGCGTGCGTGCGTGCGTGCGTGCGTGCGGCGTGCGTGCGCGTGCGTGCGTGCGTGCGTGCGTGCGTGCGTGCGTGCGTGCGTGCGTGCGTGCGTGCGTGCGTGCGTGCGTGCGTGCGTGCGTGCGTGCGTGCGTGCGTGCGTGCGTGCGTGCGCGTGCGGCGTGCCGTGCGTGCGGCGCGGGCGGGCGGGCCGGTGCGGGCGGCGGGCGGCGGTGGCGCGCGCGCGCGCGTGCCTGCGTGCGTGGGTGGGTGGGTGGGTGGGTGGGTGGGTGTGTGTGTGCGTGTGCGTGTGCGTGCGCGTGCGCGTGGGCGCGTGCGCGTTCGCGTGCGCGTGCGCGTGCGGGTGTGGGTGTGCGGGTGGGTGTGGGTGTGGGTGTGGGTGTGGGTGTGGGTGTGGGTGTCGGTGTGGGTGTGGGTGTGTGTGTGTGCATGTGTGTGTGTGTGTGTCAGTGTGTGTGTGTGTGTGTCAGTGTGTGTGTCAGTGTGTGTGTGTGTGTGTCAGTGTGTGTGTGTGTGTGTGTCAGTGGGTGTGTGTGTGTGTGCGTGCGTGTGTGCGTGTGCGCGTGCGTGTGCGTGTGCGCGTGCGTGCGCGTGCGTGCGCGTGTGTGCGCGTGTGTGGTCGTGTGTGCGTGTGCGTGCGCGTGTGCGTGTGGGTGTGCGTGTGTGTGTGGGTGTGTGAATCATTGTCTTTTCCAGAGTTCGGCTTGCGTGATGCTCCTGGCATGATGTCTTGGAGTTGCAGCTGGCCCGGAGCGTCCATAAAGACGTAGAAGACTCTGCCCCAGCCCTTGATGTCCTGAGCTCCGATTGCAGACCAACAAAACTCGCGAGTGAATATCTTTAGATTTGCTGAACCACGCAACGTTGTCCCCCTTTGTAGGGGGAACCCATATTTTGAGGCACAACAAGGCTGGCTTCGAATCTAAACGGGGGCACCCAAGGCACAAGTGGGTGCGGTGCCAAGGCTGGAACAAGGGCTGGGCGGGATGGGGGGGGCAAATAAGCCCATCTCCCTCCCCCCCAACCCTCATGAAATCGGAGCAGGGATTGCCTACCGGAGCGATCTGGGTGGGTTACCTTCAACCCGCCATTTTACATAAAAAACCATCTGATCGGGACACTCCGCAGCTGCCCGTGTGCGTGCGCGTTTTGTTTTGTTCGCGTAGAACATGTATAGTTCCCTTGTTCACCCCCAGTGGTCCTACGCACTTTCGTAGGCATCCTTTTTTCCAAATGGGTGTGTCTTTTTAGAGGGTATCCGTTTTTCCTGTTTTAAAATGGGCACCACAAGAAATGCACACTTCTGCGGGCCAGCTTTAATTGCAGGTGAGGGCTGAATTTTCAATAATTTTCATAGGGCACCCATCCTTGATGCTAACACAGCGCCTGAGGGGCCTCACACGCACACGCACACGCACACGCACACGCACACACACACACACACACACGAGGGTTTCCGTAAAACACCGAGAAAAAAAGCGGCGATCCCTCCGCTTCCGCGCCGCTACCTTCTGCAGCATCCATAGCTGCGAATGCTCTTCATCTGCTCTGGTCAGCTGTGAAAATGCGATTGGTTATTCAGAAGATCCAGACCAAGGCATCTCCTTAGAAGATCTCGAGAACATTCCGGGACAGGCTCTTGGTTCCAGTTTGCGGGCTATGCCAGCGATATGGGCATCGTTTGGGCATCGTTCGGGGCATCGTTCAAACCAAACCGTTTTCTTGTCCAGGCATGGTCAGTTTGATTTGTACAGCAGCTAATGAGTTGGGTATCGGTTGGGCATCGGTTTGGGTATCGGTTTGGGCCCTGCAACTGTCTGATTCCGCAATCTTGGTTTGCGACAACAGCTTGGACCTGATGCGTGTCTTGATGGCTTCTGGGGGTATCGTTTTTCCCCCTGTATCGGTTTACAATGGTTTGGGCCTGCAAAACAAGTTAAGGGACGTCCCCTTACATAACGAAAAGGCGCGGGTTTTTTTTATTTCAATACGCGTCGGGCACTTTCCGAGCTCTGGCTCGAGAATCGCAAATCTTAGCACAAATGTAGTACGCGAAGGCCACTTTCTCAGCTCCAGCTCGTTGATCTGGAACTTTTCATACACAGATGTAGTACGCGAGGCGCACTTTCCGAGATCCAGCTTGAGAATCGCAACTTTTCGGTACAAGGGTGTAACATGTTTAAAGGCAAGCCAATAGTTTGAAAGAACAAAACAGGTCGCAGCTTCCGCGCCGCTTCCGAAGAGCTTCCGCGGCCTGCGTTTCACTTACTTACCAACATAACCACCGCCACTAGCCGCTAAAAAACGAATACAGCTATTTACGGAAAGCGACACACACACACACACACGCTCACTGGCTGAGTGGATGGCCCACAAAAAGTCTGAACTTTTTATTTTCCACTAAAATGGTCTTCCGAAAAAGTTTAAAGTTCATGAACTCAGGAAGTGAGCACACACACACATGCCTCCGGGTCCCAACCACTGCTTGCTGGACAGTACTTGGGATTGGGACATGGTTGAAAAAGCAGTTGGACCCAGGTGCTAGCTGGTTGCATATTGCTGGTAACTGGGACATGCTGAAACTCTTGGAAAACGACCCTCGTGCTACCGACTGACGAACCCAACAAACTCACCGTAATTGAGCGAGAAAGGTGTTGCGTAAAAGCACCCAAACACAAAAAAATACACAATGGATGGAATAAGTCCTGCACCCGGGAACCTTTGGTCAAGGATTGCCCTGCACATATCAATCAGCGTTCTGGCTTCAACCATGGTTTCCAAGTGGTGGGCATGGATTTCGTCCAGTCACAGCCACGGGGGGTATTTAAGAACCCGCGTAATCAGCAGCGGCTCTGAGTAGCTGAAGTAGTTGTGGCAGCTTGCCTTCGCGCAGCGTTTTGGCGCGGATTGGACTTGGGACTTCGTGTCTTTTCTTTGGCAATTAGCAAAATTCTAGGTCCTCCAGTAGTAGGGAATAGAATAAGGGTACCCTTTTTCTGCTTTCTATTTTAGTAGGGGAACCCTCCCCCAAAAAGGGGTAAAAGGGCACTACTGAAAAAATCCGAGTAAAACCCGAAGATCGGGCCCCGTAGCCATCACAGGCCATGGAATTTCCGGGCTGACTGGGGGCTGGGCTGAAAAATGCCGCAAACCCGTCCCCAGCCCATTTCAAGGGTGGAATCAGCGTCCCTTCATTTGTCCATGGGTCAGAACCTATGGGCGGATGAACACCCATGCACCACCTATTTTGATGTTCACCAGGGGTACAGGGTTTTGACCCACAGCCATTTGGCTTGGAGTTGCGTTTCCATGCCCAGCGCAAACCTGTTTTCCCTAAAGTTTCAGCCACGTGGGGCCAACAAGTTGACCGAGAAGGGCAAACCCGCGCTGGCAAGCGAGTCTCTGTTCAACCGGGGGGGGCCAAAAGGAAAGCCCTCAAAAAGCAGCAAGCATTTTCTCGAACCCAGACATCAAAGGTTAAGCTGTCCCAACAAGTGGACCAAAGAGGGAAAACCAAAAGGTCAAAAAAGGCCAGCTCTAGGCAAGTGCAAAAGTGGTTAGTGCACATTATCCGAGCCGAATTCTGATATCCAACGCGGGTCCCTCTGATTAAAAACATGCCTTTTTGCAGGAAACCAAAGGAAGAAGTGATTGGGAGAGTCTGTACACTCACTTCCGATCGAGTGGATGGGCCAGCAACAAATAACCAACCCCCCCTGTAAACTAACATGGATTTCCCTTAGATAGGAAGGTAACCACTAAAATGGCAACCAGATCCCGTGACTACAGTCCCAGCTCAGGGAGTCCCACCAATTCGCATGGAACCTGACGTTTTGGGGGGTCCTGGCTTGTGTCTTGGACCATTTTCCTTAAGGGACCCCTGAACGTCAGGTCCCACTAGTGGACAGGCGGGCAACCACTAAAATGCCTTCCCAAAAAGCGCCGAAACTCCGAACCGGAGCTCAGGGAGCGAGTGAAACATGTTGCAACGCCGAGTTTCGTTCGACTATATCCCGCTCCCTGAACTGCCAAGTGGCTGGGTCGACACCTGCGAGATGCAGCACTCTTGGAAACAAAATCAGGAGAGCGCAACGCGATTCTCGTTCATCGTTCACTTTAGAAACCACCGTATTTCGCAAATTCTACGGGTTCGGCCCATTGGAAGAGAAGGATCCCTGAAAAGAATGGGGAGGGTACAGCTGGAACCAAACTTTTTATATCTCACGTCCTGCGTGGCGTGGCTGAAACACAAGTAACCAAACTGTCCGCTTGCCATTACAATTGCCGTCCCAAAAAGTGTACAGTTTGACAGTTCGGTTGGAACTTGAACCCCTCGAGGCTCGGGGGTGCCCTCAAAAAAAAACAACTTCATGTGGATATGCTGCTTGAGGCTCAGTGCCTTCTTTGACCAGCACATGCCCCCTTTCAACCGAATCAATATCAGACCGTCAATCTTGCAATCGGAGTGCCAAGCCTTTGATGTGTTGCCGCCCAAACGGGAGCATCTTGCTGGCTGGTTGGAAACCCTCATTCCGAATGGAATTCTTATGAGACTGCCATCCGTTTCTTTAACATCAGCCATCCATTTGGACAAATGCGTGCTGAGCAAACGCCACTTAGGCTACCAAGTAATTTGTTCAAGTCGATCCCTGATTACCAACATTACTTACCCCTTAAAACTCCAAGCCCTGGGGAAGTTCTCATCTTTTACAGACATATAGCCCATGTTACCCCCAAAAAGTTGAGAAAAGTTGTGTTTTTAAGAGGTAAGATTCACAACATCTGTAACATCCCCTATGGCTTCCTTCAAGGGAATCAAAGGCTTCATTCCCAGCACTCGGACTTGTCATTCCCGCACCAGCAAGCCTCATTCGGTGACTAGGTCCTCCAGATTTGAGAGGTTAGAAAAAGGCTACCATTTTTTTTTTTTTTTTTTTTTTTTCGGTGTTGTCCATTTTGGTAGGGCCCCGAACCCTCACCAACAAAGTAACGGTGAGAGAAAGTTGGCACCGGACGGGACCTAGGTGAGGCGCTCATTCGGCGCGGCCTGCGGCGAAGCAGGACTCCCAGGGCACCAAAGGCCTGTCCGGCTTCAGCACCTGGCTCGATCGGATCCCAACCGCTCCCCGACCGATGCTGTGGGCATAGGGATCCAATAGGTGGCAAATAGATGGGGGTTTCCCCGGAATCGATGACTCAAACCACCAGGTAAACCAGGAATCGAAACCCATGGATTCTTCCAAATCACCCAAAAGGACACCTATAACTGTGGGCTTGGGGCCCTCAAGTCCATTTTTCTAGTCTTCCCACCTTCTTATTTTGGGGGGAAGGGGGGGATCCACCAATGTCCATCTTACCCAAAATGGTCCAAACCCAAATCGTCTAAAAGTATCCCCCTTACCTTAAGGCAGGGGTTGGGAGGTGGGGATTTCACCAATTTCATCTTATCCAGTCTTCCCCATAAAAGGGAAGATGGGTTACCATAAATGGAGATCTCCAGGGGTCACCCCCCTGGCCGGCGGCACAAATCCATTTTTGGAAATCGGAATTCCCGAGTGGTTTGGCCGAACGAAGTCTCCCGAAGTCTCCACTAACGAATTTTCAGCGCTCCGTCCAGGAACTCAAGTGAGGTTTGGATTGCTGGTTTGAAGGAGGGGCGGCTCCCCATTTACCCGCAAGAACCAGGGTTCAAAAACCAAAACCACCCAAATAAACAATGATCCTGAACTAAGCAGTAGCCCCCCTAGCTTAAATACATGTCCTTCCACAGGAAATCGCAGGGCTCGCCCGAAGCGCCTCCAATACAAACGGGGGACCACGACTTCGGGCCGAAGCGTTTGGCCATCGGTTCCTTTGGGCCCCAAACCCAAGAAGCTTTCCTTGACAAAAACCGCCCACTCCTGGGCCAAGATCCACTTCTCAGTTGTTCAGTGACCCGGGAAAAAAAAGGGAACCCTTTTTTGGGCTTGGACCATTTTAGTGGGACAGCCACCAAGAAAAAATGGAAAAAGGGGGCCACTGAACAACTGAGACTTCAGTAAGCCGTCCAATGAAAACTCGTTTCAAAAGATGTCTCAGACAATTGAGCCGTTGTTTGGCCCAGCCACGCCCCCTTAAGAACCCTTGGGCGTAGGGAGACGAGAATGAAATGGTGCCAATGAACTTTCAACTGGGATATGATTGGGATATACTTGAGGAAGGAGGAGGCTAGGCGTAGGTTGAGTGTTGTTGTTATTTGTTTAATCTTGTCTTGATCTGCTTCGTAGAGTCTTATTCCCAATCTCGGGCACAAAGAAAGTATATTCTCAGATTCTGTCACATAGCCCACCCCAACATGCCAAATAGGTGTCTTGTTTTTGGGGAACAGCCAAAATTGTGGTTTCCTTTTGGATTCCCTTTAAAACCGACCAAGAAAGGTGTACCAACTCAAGGCAAAAATGCATGTATAATATACTCTGACCCCGGATGATTTAAACCTGTGGTGGGGGGTCACCCATCGCCATGGACACTTACGGTCTGTTTGGCAGACTCAAACCCGAAACAAAACAAGACCCTAGAGGATGGTGGTGTCCAAACGAGATCCTAAGTGTCCATCATCCCACCCCCCTTGGAGCACCCTTTCTAGGACCCACCCCCCCGCCCTCCCCTTCGTGGAGGAGACTTTCGGAACCCCACCCTGGGACCCTGGGAACACCCCCTCTAGGGCTGCTGCCCCTTCGTTTCATCATACACCTTCTCCCGGAAAATCCTTGTTCCCTTCGTTTGCCCGGAACCCCCCCACCCCTTAAGAACTCCTCATCTAGGGCTGCTCCCCTTCGTTTCGTTTCGGAGCCCCCCTTCGATCTGCCAAGAAGCTCGGCCATCTCCGCGGCACGTGGACATCACCCTCGAGGCGTTCAGCAAATTGATGCCGTCCTCGAAGCGAAGACCGACCGGCCAAAACCGGGAAAATCGGGCTTTCCGAAGTAAACGGATGGCAGGTTACCTTGGTTGACGTTGGAAGGGGAGCAAACAAATAATAATAGCAGTTCAGTGGTTGGATTTGAATCACTAAACCACAATAAGCAAAAATGTAAAATGCTTCCCACAACAACCATGTAAATGGATGGCAGTTGACCAGAACGTGGCCAGTTAGCACAACATGACTCCAGGGTCGATTTGCCCAATTTGTGTGTCTCTTTTTGGGGAACCCCCCCCCATATTTTTTGGTGGTTTTCCTGGTAGTTTCTCTCAACACAAAACGCGGGTCCCCCGAAAACAGACAAGCCCATGATGTTCGCCGCTCGAGGTTCCAACAGGGGAAATGGAGGATGGCACCATGCAGGCAAGGCGCCATTGGCCCGACCATCGCGCCTATCGGAGGCGTGAAGGCAGGAGCCAGGCGGTTTGGACGAAACAAAACAAAAAGAAGGGAACCGGATGGCTGGGAACCACCAAGCAAAGGTCAAAAAATGGAATCGCGTTTCTTTAGGCAATTTGCGTGTCCTGACTCTGTTCCATATTTAGTCTACCTTCCGCCCACCACAGAACATACAAATTGGTTGGAGATGCCAGCCTTGGGAAGCGAAAGGGCGTACTTGGAAACAAATCATCTGCTGCTTTACGACGGCAGAGGGCCCCGCGATACGCCAGTAAGGTTGAAGACAATGATCTGCCACATGAGCCGGTCATCAGTTGTGTCAATCAAAACCCGGTACAAAAATGGTGAACTCAGACCCATGGAAGGAATTCAAAAGGCGGATATCCGCAACCATTTATGGCTGGGATTGCCCCTTAAGCTTCATTTTTTCGGGCTTTGAGCAAGTGGCTCAGTTGAAAAGGCCGCGCCAACCTTGCTACGGGTAAAAAGCCACGGGCAGTCTCTGCGCCCTCCATGCGCGCCGACAACCTGGGCGAAGGTGCCAAACGGCTGTGGCTCCAGCGGCTCCAGGGCTGAAGCTTCAGAAAGGGCAGACCAAAAGCGGGCGCTGCTCTCCAAATGCACGCCGACCATAGGTACCACCATGTTTCTTGGTTCACGTTGGCAGGGGAGCGAGAACCAAAAATCGATTTTGGCAGTTCAGTGGCTGGATTTCAACCGCTAAACCACAAGAAGAGCAAAAATGCAACATATGCTTCCCAACAACCATGGCTTCCCCAACCAGATTCTCTTGAACGGCACTGCCGGAGAAGACCCACATAAGCGGGCAGAGTCGTGAGAGAGCCCCACGCCCGAGCCTCGCCGCCAAAACACCCGAAAAAACATAGCAAGTAGCTCAGCCATCTTTGGGAGAAAGCACCTCTCCAGCTTGCCACCACATCCTTTAGTTTAGTTCTCCCCCAAAATAGCTCAGAGCTGTTGCACCCAGCCAAAACCCAGATGTTTGACTCCGGTCCATATCTAGTGAAGCTTAAAATGCAACATCATTCCAAAAGACGTCCCACTCTTAATGCTTTCAAGACGGTTGCAATCAAGAACTCCCCCAAATCAGGTAGACCCGCCTGCTAGAATGGCCAGTAGGGGCTTAACCACAGCGATCCAAGAGACATCCAAGAGCCGTCCAAGAGCCAGAGCCGTAAACCGCCCAGCACAACCCTGAAAGAAAACCCGAATCCAAAGCAGCCTGACAGGACAGCCATCAAGGCCGCGCGGTTGGGCTTCGTCTCTGGGCCCACAATCTGGCCCCCCTTTTGCGGCAAGTTGCCTCGGAGGGCAGAGAAAACACACTCACTCCCTCAGTTCTTGGACTTTAGTCACTGTTTGTGGCAAACAAAAAGTTTAGACGTTGTTGGGCCAGTCCACTCAGGAAGTGAGGTGCTACAAGGGCCCAAAGTCCATCCAAGAGTAGAATCGATATGGATTGCTGGTACAACCCTTTGTTTGCCATATGATAGTTGCATTTCATTTGGGCCCTTTACTTTTACTTCCATCCTGGACCCAGGGATCCTTGCTTAAAAAAACCACAGAGAGAAACTCATTCACATGGAACCCAACCACAAAAACGTTTTTTGGAGGAACATCGTCCGGGGGAGTAAACCCTGCATGAATTGGCCCAAGGGTGCTGCAAAAAGTGATGTTCTTTTCTCTTGGCTGGTGGGGGAACAGTACTTCTTCCAACCAGGGATTCCGGTTTTGACTCCCCCAAGGTAGGCTTTCTCCCTGTCGGGAAAATCAACCACCCAAGGTGTAAGTATACTTTGGGGTGTTACAACAACTGGAACCCGGGCTCCAACACTTCACCTACCCTCCCGCACGGCATGACATGGAACGACAAAATGGAGTCGGGCCGCAAGTGAGTGTGGTGGAATGCCAGTTTTTTTTTGGGGGGGGGTTTGTGTGAACAGGAGGGTACGGGACCAATGGGGTGTTTGCTGATAGGGTCCGTCACGACGACATCCTGAAAAAGTACTATCCACTACTCTCTCAATGGTGGTGGGAAGGGAAGCCATCCCCAAGAGTAAGTCTGAGAAGCCCCAAAAATAACCTTCAGGTACATCCCCAAAGCCAAACGTCTACAGGAACAACAACGGACGCCCAGATGCAGGTTTGTCTCAAAGTACGGGACCCTCAAAAAAATTGTGTCTGTCTTCTGTTCCCCTGTGAAACCACTCAAAGGGTGCCCTGCAAAGTAGACGCACCTAGCCACTTGTCCCAGATCCTAGTCACAGTTTCCCACTTTGCCCCTTTCAACACCGCCCAGACAAGACTCACCTGACCATGTGCCTAACCAGAACTCCGATCGGTAGCTCCGAAAGGCTCCCTCTTCAAAAGCAAATTTTGGAATCCCCCAGCTCCTTCCAACCACCAGCTAGTTCCTTGGTGGATTGGCCAAAACAAGATCAAGTTGTGTGTAAACCTCTCAGAAAGCCTCAAGTTCCATACTTCAGCGCGGAGAAATCATGTAGAGGGATGGGATATCTGTAAACGACAAGGGAAACACAACACATGTTCAGAATGGACAATCCTGTTCCGATCCTGGAAGTGCGTGTGTGTGTGTGTGTGTGTGTGTGTGTGTGTGTGTGTGTGTGTGGGTGTGTGTGTGTCTGTGTCTGTGTCTGTGTCTGTGTCTGTGTCTGTGTCTGTGTCTGTGTCTGTGTCTGTGTCTGTGTCTGTGTCTGTGTGTGTGTGTCTCTCATTTCTGGGGATGTTCCTTTCTTTCGGCTTCCCTTTAAAAAAAAAAAAACGCCAGAAGACGGGGGCCCCTGTAACAAAAAGACACACCCCACAGGGGCCGGGCCAAACCGCCCTCGAGCCGACAGTCCACTTCACTTCCATGCGCGTGGCGGCGTGGCTCGCACCCCGCTTGGAGGAAACAACAAAGAAATCTGAGTGTGGGTTCTTTCTCACTCCGTTAGTCTCAGTTGCCCAAAGGACCCAAAACTAAAAGGTTAACCTTTTGGCACCTCTACTAAAAACGTACCAAAATGGGAAAACGAAAAGGTCAAAAGGTCGGCTTTGGACAACTGAGTAGTTCCTGAACTTTAGTATCTTTTGGGGGTTGGACCATTTTGGTGGCACGCATAAAATCCTGGCATTTCTTGCTTCACAACCACATGTGAACCTCTCTTGGGGAGTACTGAACATTTTGGAAAAACAACAACACCCACAGGGTTCTCTATACTTGCCCAGAAAAAACATCAGCTGGGTCAAGATGTTCTCGTATGGGCCAATACATCGCGAAGCCTGACTCATGGCCCATTCCAAGAAGTCTTTCGAGACATGTGGCGCAGCAAACAGGGCCACTCCTCCCCCCCCCCCCGCACTGCAGCAGGGTAGCTTGAGTAGAAGCCTGAGCTCGGGCTCTGGCATGATGCAACCAGTGACGCGGAGCTAGGAAACCAAGTGGAACCCATGCTTTGTGGGGGTGATTTCATGTAGAGCCACCAAAAAGTTGAAAATCGAAGTGCTGAAGTGGGAAGTGACACCGGGGTGAAAGTTGGGGCAACCCCTGTGGTTAAGCCAACAAACTTGACTAAATTGATGAAGAGAGCTCTCAAGAGTTGGATGTGATCACACATGCTTCCAAGCCACCGTAGGTCCGCAGAAACCGTCCATGGGAAAAAAAAGCCGAGAGGTAAACTCCGAGACCTATCGTCACTTTATCAAAGGACCTGGAGATACCTATCGGCAATCACCATTTGGAACCTTGACATTGAGTAAACATGGACCAAAACAGCGAAAACAGAACTGGGCCCATTATTTCACCATTCTCAAAATCACACCCTGTGCAGCGTCATGCCCCCTCAAAACACTCAAAATGATGACCCCGGCACAAGGTCAGAATGTCGATTCGCTTTAGGCAAGTGAGTTGTGCCTGTGCATGGGGCAGCGGTCGTTGCGCTCCACAATCCCCGCGCGCCGTATGGCATTTGGGACACGCAGCCATCTTTGAACGGGAGGATCCCGATCGCCCAGTAGAACATGGACCTGAGTCGACACCCGTATGCATCTTCGACCGGCCAGCACAAGCAAACGCACACCGATTCGATGTCCTTTCTTTCAGCTTGGGCTCGTTGCGCCGATGGCCCACTGCTTGTCTCTGGCGATGTAGTCATCTGCCAGCAAGTTCTAGTAGCTTGTCCATGCTTTGATGGGATCATTCTTCCAAAAGACACAAAACACCAATCCAACATGGTCAGCTTTAAAAACAAAACGATGGTTGTGAAAGGAGTCGGGAATCGGCCCATAGGCCATAGAAAGGTGCCAAGCAGCCCACGTGGGCAAGCAGAAACAGAACAGTGCAGGATGGACAGCTCGGCCAATTCAAACGACAAAACATAAATAGGCGGATGCAAGCACAGCCTCTAAAGCTGGCGCAAGCGCTGACATCGGCACGACTAAACAACAACCCATCATGGCGCTAGTGCGCTTCATTTTATATTGTGTATGATTGCACCCAAGCGAATGCGCGCGCCAGTGTGTGCGCCAGTGTGTGTGTGTGTGTAAGTGTGTGTGTGTGTAAGTGTGTGTGTGTGTGTAAGTGTGTAAGTGTGTAAGTGTGTAAGTGTGTAAGTGTGCAAGTGTGTAAGTGTGTAAGTGTGTAAGTGTCTGTGTGTGTGTGTTTGGTATTGTTTGTTCCTTCCATACTTTTGGTTCTCTCCTATTCATGTTCTTGCATTATTTCACTTGTTGTATGTTCATGTTTCTGCTTCCGTGTGTCTTTTTGCTTTGTTTTCTTTTGCTTTGCTGTAGTTTGTCGTGTTTTGCTGTGCTTTGTTTCGCTTTGTCTGGCTTGGTTTGGCTTGTTTGTTAGTTGTCGTGCTTGTTTGTTTGTATGTTTGTAATCGTTGGTTGGGAAGGGTCTGTGTTCGTGTGTGCGCGTCACACAACCCAATGTTCTGATAGAACCACTGTGTCCATTCCATTCCGCAGCTTGGGAACGGCCCAAGCACTGCCAATTACATCATCCCGCCTGTTGCACGTGCATTGGTCACTGCTGGGTAGGCCGAAGCTGACAGCACATCGTAGGGGTACGGCATGCAGTACCTGACGCACGCGTGCCCACATTTTTTTAAGCAAATCCGATCCCTAATGTTGATCCTAGAATAAATAAACCCGTCCTATACAGAAGGCGGGGTTCCCCTCCAAAAGTGATGGATCCCCAGCAAAAAGGGGACACCCCCCTTCCAAATCGACCCAGCGGTCCTGCTGAACATGCACACTTGCCCCAGAAAAAACCTGGAAATAAGAGACTTGCCTGTTTGGACCTGTAGCTAGGGTCATCGGAAGCAAAGGTTCAAATTTGGCTCCCCTTTTGGCTTCAAAGACGCGATGGTGGGCCCCAAACGCACTTAGGTCAACCTACGGGGCGTCCTTGTGTACGTTCCATCATGTTCCATCGAAATGTGCAGGGGAGTCTGCAGCGCCCAACTTGCAGGCAGCTCTTTAGACACGTCTGATGCGCCATATGGACGAGGGCAAAGCTCATTTATTGCGATACTAGTGTGCTTGAATCACCCAAGCAAGTGGAAAACTACAAACGTGAACATATGGGGAAACACAAGGGAACCCAGGATTGCTCATCAAAAACCCTTGGCTGAGTAATTCATAAGGGTGTCATGTGCAAAAGGGGATCCTTCACATTTGGGGTGGGAAACACCCCCACTGTCCCAATAAACTACCAGCTTGATTCTACTTGGCCGCCTTTGGATGGCTAGGTTTGCTGGGTTGCGACCTTTGTCACCAAACATATACCCAAACAAAGGCAGCCAACATAGTGGGTCTTCCTTTGTCCCTTTGGGCCAAACTGGAAAGAGCTCCAAAACTTGGCCCCCTTGCATCCCGCCAAGCACAGTGATGCACTCCGAAACGCATCCCAGGAACTGTGGTTTTTACCTAAGGCTTGCCATCCGAATTGGGTCCTTGCCTTTCCTTTCATGGGGGCAAGGAACCCCAGGGCTTCATGTACCACTATGTTCAAACCCCAAACAAATCCAGTCCCGGAACTCCTTGGAAGTGAGTATCAGATACAATTGCTTTGGCTCAGCCAGGGCCCGTGAGTTGGAAAAGACCCAAACCCTCACTTCAGTGGATTGGCCAAAGAAGAAAAACATCAAGTAACCATGTTTTTGAGGACCATCACTTGGTTGCTGTTGACCCCCCTGCAAAAAGCTTAACTTTTTGGGGGTTTAGTGGAAAACACCTATATTTCCCAAAAAAGTTAAAGTCTAAAGATCCAACCCAATAGCGGTCAAGATCATGGCCTTCGCTGGTTTCTTCTGCCCCAGAAACCAAACCAACACCATTTAGGACCTGATCATGGCTTTCCCTCGTGTTCTTCTTCACCCCCGCATCTTTGCGAGCTCGCCCTCAAAAACTGCGGCAGCTGCGGCACGTTGCCTTCCATTTGCTTAAGCCCCCTGGGAAAAAATAAAGAAATATGTCTAGTCGTGAAATCGATTCCTTTTAAAACGATTCCCTTTAAGCCGATTCCCTTTAAAACCAACAGGTAGAGGTGTTTTTTGTTTTACCAGACCTAGTATAATAATAATAATCATAATAATAATAACACTAGCTTCAAACCAACCAGGGGAAAAAGAAAAAGACAAAAACACATCTTAAGCAACTGGAAGTTACCCGCCCCGAAAGCGGAAGCGCGCCGGGCCGAGGGGTCACTGGACGGTGCGGTTGCTGCTGGCGGCGCCCACCGCCATGCCGCGCAGCCACTCGTCGGCCAGCGACACGTTGCTCTGCAGCGCCTGCTTTATGCTATTATCTATATATATATATATACGTACCCCCTACACCCAATACCCACGTTTTTCAGGGTATGATGTCGACCCTCTACTAAAAAAGGAGGTATTTGGAGTGGGGGGTATGTATTTGTCTCCTTCTCTTTAACAAACATATGTGTACATATTTATATAAATACATCTATTTATAGATGTATATGTGTTTTTTTCGCAATAATTGTTCTTGTTGTTTGCTTTTTCGTGTGGATCTTCGGGTTCTTGGAGCAGCTGGCATTGACTCCACTTGCTGGTTCGATAGGTACTGAGACATGGAATGACCCCGATCTAAACCATCTTGTTGTGGCTTCCTTTGAGGGAGTCCCTAGGTTCATTCCCAAAGCCAGGGTCATTCCCTACTGAGCACCAGCAAGTCAAGTGGATGAGAACCACCCCAAAAATTGGCCGTTCTCCTTTGGTGTTCCTTTCAGCTATGGCTTCGTGTTGAGCAAACAAGTGGAGCCAAAAAGGAGCAAACATGGACGTCCCGCTAGTGAGCCAGTGCTTTGAAGGTCCAGGTTTCTATACGCCTTACTAAAAACAAACAACAGCAACTCCATTTCTGAGGCTTTCTTGGGGCGTTGGTTCCCTTCCCTACGCATCGAATCGCGTTGGCCCAAAGCAAACCATGGGTGGTGCGTTGGCCGCTTGTGACTTGACCATGAATCACCGGAACGTGCGTTTTTTCCCACAAACAAAATGCGAGGACGGTTCCTTTGATTC
This sequence comes from Effrenium voratum, assembly GCA_963377175.1. NCBI lineage: Eukaryota > Dinophyceae > Suessiales > Symbiodiniaceae > Effrenium > Effrenium voratum. The sequence continues at coordinate 728,369 of CAUJNA010003549.1, read as the reverse complement.
CCATTTTGCACCAACTAAAAACAGGTACCAACTCCAAAAAACGACAACCATGTGGCATAGTCTTGGGGCCCCTGTTTCAAGCGGGGTCGGTTGTCATCCACTTGAGGGGAATCGATTTCACGACTGGACATCGTTTTCTCAATTTTTCCACCGGCTGCCATGACAAAAGATAAGCCAACTAAAGGGTCTGATCGGGACCGTGAGATGACCTTCTTGAGGTCGATCCAGGTAGTGGACTCCTCTTGGAGGTTTTCTCCAAAAACGAGCAGCGGGAAGAGCTCCCATTCCGTCTGAGACGCAACCCCATTGGCCCCCCCGTTACGGCCATCCACGTTGGCTTGGCTTGGCATCTCAACTTGTGCAAGTTGCAATGTGCCAGACTTGGCGAGGCCATGAAACTCTGTGAAGGGAAGTCAAAGCTTTTAAAGGGACAAAAGAAATGCAGCGGTGTAAGCGCGTCTTAGACAGGAGTCCTTAAAATGCATTGTTGATAAACAGGTCATGTGCCAATTCTACCTTTAGCTTTCGGGATCAGTCTGCTTAGGAAGGTGGCATATCCAAACGTTCAAGTGGCGCGTTTCGCGCCATTGTCTCCGTCGACCAAAGCGAATCTGACCTTTCCATCTTTGTTGAATCGTGCTTTGACAGCTATTGTTGTACTGAACAACCTGGTGATGGCTTCTCTTTTGATAGATTCACTATTCAACTGTGTTTAGACACCTGTTGTTTCCCCGCACTCTCCTCACTGTTGAATAAATAATATTTTTGCTGATTTTGTGAATTCACTGTTTAGCTGAGTCGTGTTTAGACACCTACTGTGTAAACAAACTTCTTTGGCTTCCCATTTGCTCACCTCCTGAGTTGACTGGCCAAAAAAGTCCAAACTTTTTGTTTGCCACTAACATGGTCTTCCCAAACAGTTTAAAGTCCTGGAGCTTGTTGGGAGTGAGTTTAAGAGGGCCATAGTCCATTCGGCTGTGGGTCAGACAAAAAGGTGCTCAAAATGGAACCCCGGTACATGGAAACATGGACCAAAACCTGCGGTCCCCGGGTGGTTTCATTTTAACCCATACCCATTCCTTTTTGGGCCACCGCTAAAATAAAGGGAGAGCCACCAAGGGAAAAAAAAAAGTGTGTCCACTGGCTGGGTGAGCCAAAAAGTTGTTTAAGTCCAACGAGTTTTTAAGAGGCCCATAGTCCATTCCCTTCTTTTTCTCGCCCAATGCCCATCATCCCGAATTCGGACTTTTCTTCTGTAGTCTACTTTAGTAGGGAAAGACTTCGCCCTTCGCCTCCACGGTGTCGTACTCCGTGCCTGAAGCGTTCGGTGGACCGGTGAACCCGAACGGCTCGAAGGAAAGTCCAGTGTGTAGGTTCGCTGGAAACCATCGAAACTGGTGCAAGACACACCGAACAAGGGGAAAAATGGATTAGCCCCCTTCAAAGGTTGCCAGAAACTGCCACCTTTGGAGGTTCCAACAACGGAAGTGGCGGAATTCCGTGTTTTGGGTGTTCTTTTTTTGGATTCCCTTTGGGCACGCATAGAACCCAGTTCAGTGACCCGAAGGGTAGGGCTTTTTTTTGGGGGGCGGGTTGACCAGCGGCTACATCCGGCACGTCCAGAATCGATGCAGGCTCCATCGGAGGGGGACGGGGGGTCCGCAGGACCCCAATTCTATGCGTTGCCCTGGGCCCCACTCCAAAACCACGAGGTAAACCAGGGCAACCTCTTTCTGGCAAAAAAAACAACCGAAAAAAGGACACCTACCATTTCCCTACTCCAAATACCCGGCCGCTTTTTTCAGTTGGCATTTTTGATGGGAAAACCGATGGGTTTTCCAGGGTAAACAGTAGAGGGTCGACATCGTGCCCTGAAAAAAGGTGGTATTGGGTGTAGGGGGTAAATGGACATCTCCAGCTCCCCTCCCAAAGAAGCTCCGATTTCCCAAGAGTGATGCTGGGGACTGCGGGTTGGGCCCAAGCCTTGGCTTGGTGTCGAAGAGATGTGTCAGGTTCCAGTTCCTGGATTTGATTTCAACAGGAAGGCCAAGCAAAGAACCCCAGGAGTTGGAATTGTGTGCCGCGTATCCACGAACCACTTACCAGTTCCTTCCAGGGATCCTAACCTTTCCAAGCAAAAAAGGAAGGGCACGGCTGGGTTCAAAAAGGTACCACGGTTGAGCAGGATTTTCTAAAAAATCGAACTCCCCGTAACATGTCCCAACAGAAGTCGTTTCAAGCCCACATGAGTCGTATACAACACCTGGCATTAAAATGGTGTCTACCCGGCAGGGGTGTCTTTTCGCCACCTTTGGGAGAAAATGGGCGACTTTCCCTCAAAAAGGAATCCTTCACTACGAGGATTTCGATCATTTTTCCCACGCAAGGTGGCAAAAAGACCCCCCTGATACCCAGAGCCGCAGGCGGCAAAGGCACCAAGGGGTGGGACTCGACGAACCTTCATCTGCCCGAATCAGTTTTCAGCAAGTGGCTCATTTCTCTTCTTGCAGGGATGCGGATGCAGTATACACCTGAACATTGCAACTTGTAAATGGTGGTTTCCCCTTTCGGTGGAAGAAGCAACATGTTTCAAATGGTTGCAACATGAATTTCTTTTAAGGAGCCCTGTCTTGCTTTCCCTGCACCTATCGCCTCCGGCCCCCGAACCCCCCTTCGATTGGCCGGCTTGGGCCATTGGGGAGCCGGGCACATCCAGTCCTGCTCGTACATCGCCAGGCCCCAGCCCTCCTGCTGCGTGAAGAACCACCTGACCAAAGCCCATCCCATCGCACCCCGACACCGCTTCCTTGGTTTTGAGGAGGCTGGCTCGTGCCTTTCTTTTCTTGAGGGGGTACCCTTTTCTCGGTCTTGCAAAGGGAAACCACAAGGAAAACCAATTTCTTGGAGGGCCAAAAAACACAAGCACTCATGCAGGCTAGGAAGGATAGCTAGTCCCAACCGAAACAAAATGCTGCGGATATCCACCTGCGGACAACTCGTTACATGGTTTTGGGTCGACTTTGGTACCGATCGGATTTGGGTATGTCTCACCTGGCTTGGCGGCAGGGTTGCGATTAACCCGAGCTAAGTTGTCAAAGGGTTGCGGAGGAACCACTGCGATGACTGGCTAGCAAAAAGTGACAAAACTTGTCGCTAAAACATGGCAACTAAACATTTGGGCTGTCCACAGATCTCCGCTTAAATGGACACCATACCACTAAACAACCCAAAAAGCTTTGAAGAGCTAAGGAACCGGATGGCTGGGAGGCAAGAAACCTGCTGAGAAACTGAGCAGGTAAGGATCCTAATTTTCCCTTTCCTGGAGCCCAACAAACAGTTCAAAGTGTCTTCCCCACAGCTCCAGGCAACTTGGGGGAGCGAATCCTGGAAGGAAACCAATGGATTCACATCTCCCTTCTGGCCACCATGGGCCATTACTTGTGGTGTAGGGATAACATCCCTGCACGCCCATCAACCATCTCAGGGACTCAGTGATCCCCAAAAAACGCGCACTGGAACCGCAGCTCCCTCCAGGCGCCCACTGTAATAGTAACAGCATGTTTGGATACCCCAGCTCCATTAACTGCTCCCTTCCAACCAGCTAGGAGACCCTGAAAAGGTCGATTCGGTTCTGCCGTCGACTTCACCAACGCCCCGCCTGAAGAATGCCTCCGGATCTTGCGGCACCGCGGCCTTTTTCGAGGCGTACCACTTGAAGGGCTCATGCCTCATCCGAAAAGCCGCTCATCGCGTCGTCCCATCCCCGGAATCTCCAACAACTATGGGAAGGGGAATCCCGGATTCAGAAACCAATCCCATGGCGGGATGGCACCCAAGTGATCAGGATTCCCAAAAAAAAAAACAAGTGGGCACCCCATCTCTCAAAATCAACCTGGCGGTCTGCTCAATCCGGGGTGAAAACGTCAACTTGGCCCTTGGTTCGCCCATGTTCGCCCCCCCAAAAAAAACAAGGAAGCAACATAGTGACGGAACTGCCGGGGAGAAGCTATTTCGGTGTCTAACCAACATCAGGTGAGTAAGTTACAACACCTGCAATACACTTACTCCAAAGTATAACATGGGTACAAGCTGCTTACCTGACGTTGGCTGAGCACCCAAGTGTTGCATTCTGCCCGTCTCTAGCTCAGACGCTTGATGTAGTCCGAGGCAGGCGACCACTGGCGATTGTGCATCCTCGGCTGTCCGACGCCATCAAGCAACAAGCCTTCCACTCGTAGAAAGACTAAAAGGAAAACATGAGCACCCCCCCCCCCAAAAAAAAAAAACACAAGTGCAATGCGTCCCTTCTTGGCCAGCTGGAATATCATGCCTGTTGACCATTTAGTTGCGGTGGGTTCCTGCATGTTGGCCGTTTTCATGTGTGGTGGGGTGAAGCCAACAAAAAGAAACAGTGGAAGAGTCATGGCAACCGGAGTGAAGAACAGCCACTTCAACCGGCCCGTTGCCTCAAAGTTGGATCCAATCGGTTGAGCCAACCCAAAAAAGGACAGACCTTTTGCTCAGTTGCCCCTGAGGGACCTGGGACTAAAAGGTGATCACCTTTTGGGTTGCCATGACTAAAAATGGGAACCCAAAATGGGAAAACCAAAAGGTGAAAAGGTCGATTCGCTTTGGACAACTGAGTTTTGGCCCCTGGACATTTCAGTTAGGACCTGCGAACTCTGTGGCTGTCTCCAGCGCAACAAACTTAACTCGTTGCTTTGTGGGCAAGGCACGTGCGACCCCCACACCCCGAAAGAAAAACAATTGGCTCCAGGCCCGAGGCCCGCGGGTCGTCCGAGGGCTGAAAAAACACCAAGGCGAATTCGGATATCGAAGGCTACGCGCCCAACATCGGCGTTCCAAACTGAGCCTACCCCGGATCCAGAAAAAGAAGAAGAAAAAAAACAACTTGACACGTCGCCAGTCTGCCAAGAGTCACCATGGGCACTTGGAGCTGCGACTGGATGTAAGCCATACCCCGCGGGAACACCGAGGCCAGCGCTGTCCTGGCACCAGAAGCAACGAAGGCCGAGCCGAAGGCTACCGGTCGACTTGCCCAGAGGGTCCTCAGTACCACAGAGGCTTTTAAGGGGATTCGTCAATTACGGATTCCTGAAATCCGTAAGTATGAGGTACTTGGACTCTCTGGATTGGAGTAAAGGAAACCTTAGGGGCCAAAAGATGTTGAGGTGCCAAAAGCGAGAGAGAGAGAGAAAAAAACAGATGTATATTTATTTATATATATATATATTGTTGTATATGTATACGTCCCTCCAAAAGCATCTTATAGTTGGGTGTGCGTCCTAGGGTAAATGACACTTCATGGGTAAAAATATGTGGTGCCAACAAAGAGATATGCCCTCCTCCACGTTGCCATGGAACCTGGCATTTCGGAGTCCTGGTGTGGAACGCATGCTCCTTTTAAAGGGACTGAGCCTCTGGTGGGTTCCATGGCAACGCGTGTCTGGGGAGGGATCTCGGCCATTTGTGGGGAGTCTAGCGCGGGAGAATCCCAAAAAAGAAGTAGGAACCCTCGTGTCGGCAGATCCTTTCTGCATTCCTTCCTTCTAGTTAAGGCCCCAGGAAAAAATACACATGCTTCCAGTAGTGATGAATTCTTTTAAAACCCAGCAAGGGAAAATGAACATTTTTTTGAGCAAATGGAGGATTCAGTGAAACTCTCGCTCCGCGCCGCCCACTCCACCGCTTGTCGCTCTCCCTCGGTCCAGTTCACCACCGCACCGCCGCCGCCGCCGGGGTCCACGGAGCCGTCCTTGGGGTAGAACCAGGAATCAAACCTCAGTCAGCTCCACCTAGGTCCTCCAGTAGAGACCTGGTTTGACATCATTTTGACCTTTTGGTTCACTAGATCCTCCAGATTTGAGAGGTTTGAATAAAGGTATTATTTTTCCGGTCTTGTCTATTTTAGTAGGGGAACCCTCCCCAAAAAAGGGTAGAAGGGCACTACTGGAGCTAGTCCACTCTAACACGGACTGGATTTCCCGGAGTCAAAAGCTAAAAGTCGATCCATTTCCTGGTGGTTTCCATTGAAACGCTCGCCACTTTTGCTGGTCGCACAAAGGGAAATGGGGGGAGATTGTCCGGCGGCTTCCCAGAAAAGCCTCAAGAACCAGAGGTTCAAGACCATCCCCACCGGAGTATCAACTTCACACTCACCCATGGGGAGGCTTCTCCCTTGCCACCAAGATGGTCTTAACAAACAGCTTGAAGTCCATAAACACAGGGTAAGTGGTCTGCCATCGTTTGAGTTGGTGCCCGGTATTTGGTTCGTTTTAAAGGCGAGCCAAAAGGAACACCGCCAGTTGGTTGCGGGGCGTCCCCTGTAAGAACGCACACGCCGAAATATACCCTAATGGGTGCTAATCCAAACCACCACTTCAAGACTATAGACTTTTGTTGGGTGCCATTTTACCAGCACCAAACTTGGTGGGTTGTCCTTTTGGCTTCCATCTAAAACGGCCAAACAAACAGGTACCCTCGAAGGAAAAACCACACCGTTTCTCAGCCGCCCCGGGCCCCCGCGTGAGAACCCACAAAAACAAGGTGACCACTTGTTGGGGCCACTAACAAATGGAAACCCATCAAACCCCCAAAGGGTCCTAAGTACAACATACTGTGGATGGGACGAAATCCTGCACTACTTTGAAGCATGGGAAGCCATATCGTTTGTTGGTATTTGCATGGGAATCATACTTTCAAACCTTCTCAGGTGGTGCAGGATTTCGTCCACCCACAGTAGTTAAGGCTTTGGCTTTTCAAGGAGATTCGTCAATTACAGATACCTCAAATCCGTAAATATGAGGTTCTTGGGCCTTCTGGGAACGTGGAAACTAAAAGGTCGACAGGTCCCGGGCCCCGCGAGGCAACACCACAGCCCTTCGATGAAGCCCGAGGCGCTGCCAGTGCTTGAAGGGCACCCCCAAAGAGTCGTGATACGCCTCGCGGAGTCGCGGCTTCTCCGCGCGTCCAGCCTTTTTTTGTTGTTGAGGGAACTCAAAGGAAAGCGAAATCCCCCCAACCGATAGAGGGGAGGGGTGTGGTGAAAAGGTCAAATTCCATCTATGTTGTCTTCCCCATAACAGGGAACATGGAACCATAAATGGAATTCCAGGAGTCACCCCCCCCCCAGTCCACTTTTAAAGGGGTGGGCATCTGCGGAATTCTGCGCCAAAGAAAAGAAAACCAGGTCGTATTTTGGGTGCTTTCTGATTGGCGTTCCGTTCTCCATGTTTTTTTTTCTCGAAACAGATTCTAATCCATGAGGAGGGGTGTCCCCTTTACCCTCATCAAAAGCCAGGGGTTCAAATCCCCAAACCAGCAATCCAAACCACCAACCAAGGGCTACCCGAACATACCCAGGAGTTGAACATTACGGGGGTCTCGGATGGGTCAGGGTTTGCTTGTCGGCGGTCGGATCCTCTAAGTCTGGTTGCCCGTGGAAACAGCCCCAAGGTGCATCCGCGCCAAACTTGGCACCTCTGGGATACACAAACAGCAATCAGATTCCGTTTCGCATGTAGCCTACCCCAACATCTAAGCGGGTGGCATTTGGGCAAGCCACAAAGTAGCTCCCTTTTGGGATCAAAGGACAACCCATGGGGAACAAAGCGAAGAAATGCAGGTCAACCGCATATGCGCCGTCAAACATATGGTTGCCATGAGGGTCGTGAGCCGTGTGAAGGCCCTCCCAAAGTGACCACAGACTCATGGCTCTGGGGTTTGTCTCAAAGAAGACGAAAATTGCCGCTGCTCCTTTCTGTTCCCTTTTTCAAGATTCTTGCTTCCCGAGTGCAGACCCTGGAAATTGCCGGTGTTCCTTTTGTTCCCTTTCTTGCTTCCCGAGTGCATTGGCTAAAACAAGAAAACCCAAACTGGTTGTTTGCCACTTGGCTCAAACCCAAAAAGCGACTAAACTCCAAAAGGGAACGTGAGCCGAGTTGAAGCCGCGCACAAGGTGAAACAAAACCACCGACCTATATCTAGGTCCTCCAGTAGAGAGGTTAGAATAAGGGCACCTTTTATTTTTCCGGTTTTGTCTATTTGAGTAGGGGAACCCTCCCCCAGAAAAGGGTAAAAGGGCACTACTGGGGGACCTGGATGTATTAGAACCAAACTCCAACTCACAAAGTAGACGTGCCATGATGGACCCGCGCCGGCCTTCACCTTTGGCAGCACTTCCTCATATGTGGCGTTGCTGCCGGTGGCATAATGATAGTAGCCTCAGAAAGAAAGGAAACATGCTCCCCTGAATGACATTGCAATATGTCGTCGGCATTTAGCATGACGCCTGTTGGCCTTGCCTATGATGTTGAACATTGCGTGATATGCGAGCCTTGCTTATGCCGACTTGCAATGTGTTTTTTCCTACCGTCAGGCATCTTCACCCCTGGATAATGGAAGGAAAACCATCTGAATCTAAACCAGTGCGCAACCAAACTAACCCAAGAAGGATACTGATGAACGGCACACACACCCAAGTCACCACACCTTTCTCTATCCCAGAAAACTTTGGCACCCAACACGCGCTCCCCGCTTCGTTTCGCACGCTCTCGTCAGGAAATTTGAGAATCGATTTGTGGGGGCACATCTGCGGAAGAAGCCTTCGGTTTGTGTCGCTCTCGGGTTCTCGAGCTCACTTGAAAAAGAAAAAACACACAACAACTCCTGACTTGCCGAGTGGATGGCCCAAAAAAAGACCGAACTTTTATATTTACCACTAAAATGGTCTTCCCAAACAGTTTAAAGTTCACGAACTCGAGAAGTGAGACGAGGCTGGCCCAAAAAGTAGCGGCCGGATAAAAAGGACACTTCAGAACGCAGCGGAACATGAAAGGCAGTTCAAAACGCGAGGTTTTGGAAATGAAAGGTGTTGGTTCGCCAAACTTGACCAGAAGCAGAGGTGGGTTTAGAGCCCGGACTTCCAACCCAGCAAACAGCACAGGCAACAATTGCGTGCTGGATATCCTTGAAACTTGGGTCCCTACCTCTACTGTATGTGGGGTGTCTTTTTCGACGGTACCCGTTTTAGTGGTTTTGAAGGGAAACCAAAAGGGAATCCCACCACCCATACAACTGTTAAGATTCCATGGACGCAATCCACAAGCACAAAGGGCAAACATGTCTTTTCCGTTGGCCTCCGTCCAGTTTCTTCAGGTAGTCCGTTTTAGGACAACACCTGGTTGTTGTTGACCCTCGGCAAGAAGTTGAACTTTTTGAAGGTCTAATGCAGAATCCACTGCTTCCCAAAAAGTTCAAGTCCAAAGATCCACATGGTTGAGCCAAAGGACAGGCCCGTCCCCCATGGATTTCTGGGGAACTTAAGCTGCCCGATGTGCCCGAGCCTCCCGCTCCCCCAATCAGTGACGACTTATTTTTCGAGAAAATCATACTGCAAATGAACGAATCCGTTCGCACCACTGTTCAGGAAGTCTGTTTTCTGATAATTCCCCTGCAAATACCAACAAACAATGGTTTCGCATGGTTTCAAAGTGGTGCAGGATTGCGTTCATTCACAGTTTTTCCAACTCCCGACCCCGATCGATAGAAATGGAACCCATATGATTGTGTAAACTACCTCGGGGTTCAAGACAATCCCCAGCCAAGTGACAACGCTTGGCATGGCTTGGCAAAAAGATGACTGTTGATTGCAGCCCCCCCACAAAAAATGAACAGAACCAACAACACTGAAGGTGGCTAAATAATTCTCAACTTTGTGTCTACCAATCAAATGGTCCAAACCCCAAAAAGGTAAAAACAAGTACAGCATGCATCTCTTGAGTTGCTCGCTAAGCGCCCCGGGCAAAAGATCTCTCAGCTGAGGGTCGGTTGTTGCCTAGAGGTCAAGCCGGGGCATGCCTAGAGGTCACACCAAAGACCAGCCATGAATGCTGACCCCAGAGTAGTCAACCCCCCTCTTACTGTGGATGGACGACATCCTGCAGCACTTTGAAACCATGAGAAACCTTGTTTGTTGATATATATCAGGGAATCATCATTCCAGGCTTTCTTAGGTGGTGCAGGATTTTGTCCATCCACAGTATTACTATATTACAAAAGGGGGGGTCCCTGTTTAGTAGGGAGTTCTTTCTTCCAGAAAAAAAACCCTTGATGAATCACTGGTTGGGGGCGGGGGCGGGTTAGATTATTCAGGCGCCACCTTATGGGGCGAAACCCACACAATGAGAACAAGAAAGCCAAGGCGCCACCGTTGTCCGTCCAGAAGCCAATGCTGCCGACCACATCGTCTCCTCAACGCATTGGATTTGTCTCCGCCGAACCCTTGAAAGGTGGATCCCCGACTTTCAGTCAGGTTCTCTCCCCCCTAAACCAAAAAACGAAATCAAAAGGATCCACCCCCAGTCCCCTGTCACCAACCGACTTGTGTGTAGCTACCCCTTTGGAAAGAGGTTTTGAGATAGCATTTAGGGGCAATGTGCCCAAGGGGCCCATGTCATTGAACGCAGCTGGGCAAATCCCAATAGATAAGTGTCAAGGATGACCCGTATTGGCCCAAGGCATGGTGAATCCAGCTTCTTGCAGGGCTGTGGGATATGGAATCCACTGTGATACAACAGAAGGGGCATAACCCCAAGACTACATTACCCCCCCCATTTTGAGAGGGGGAGATTCCCTGGTGGATATACCCCTTGATTCCCCCCACGAAAGTGACTAAACTCTATGAACTCGTTTAAAGTGAATCTCTATTGAGGGTGTCTTTACAATCCCTATTGATGCCCTGCTTCTGGGGATATTGCCCCATCCGCAAAACCGCAACCCTGGCTTCTCGCTTCTGAGCCAGGCGTCGGTACATGTCGGCCCGCGGCTTCCCCGTGAACTTCAGCACGTGGTCGCCCCACGCCATCATCCCTCGGGTCTGGGGTCATGGTCGCGAGTGGGGTCCCCTCCAACACTATCTCTTGGTTGACACTTTTGGGCACCTGGAGTCTCCATGACCCTGGAAAACGAAATTCCAGAACTTGAGCAAGCATTGGATCCTCAAGTAAAAGAGCTACGTCGTGGCTTTTGCTCGTTTCACCCCCCGAATCGGTGGAATCGCTGGAAACCCGTAACACTGCGCCAGACGTGGACCTTTCGGCTGGCTGAAATGGAGATGATGGGACAACCAAACAGGAAGACCATCTGAAATACAAAGCTAAGTCTGCAATGGTCTGGAAATAAGAACCTCATGAAACCCATGGGGCCAGGCCGAACAAACTGAAAGGGTAAGTCAAGTCTAGCAGGGTGCGGCTCAAACAAAGGGGTCGAAACTGGTTTTCGCGGGCGCCATCCGGGACAGTACACTAAAACCTTCTCCCCTCGGCGGTTTTTTTTGGGGCCGCCGGGCCCCTGGGTTTCGGGTTTTGTTCGGACGGCAAGGCGCCATCCAGGATCCCCTTCCCCGCGGAGAGCACAAAGCGCTGGCGCCAGCCCGCAGGGATTTGGGTCACCGTGCCTTTGACCCCGGCGCCCACCAAACCGTCCCCCGCCTCAGCAACTGGGCGACGGTTTGACGAAAATGCTCGACACGGAAAAAGAAAGGGGGCAACGTTGGACCATGGCATGGGAGAAAAACGGGGGAAAACAAGATCAGAGAGAAAGACTCAGAAACAAATCAATAAAGTGAAGAAAGTTAATAAAAAAAGAGACTAGAACGATGAGAAAGACAGACATAACAAACGAAGGCACAAGTAAACATGGCACCCACAAAGATGCTGCCTAAGACGGAAACTCCTCTAAGAGGGTGTTCGATCAGCTTGTTTGTTTGTGTAGATTTGGCTTGTATGCCTGCCTCTGTTTGTCTCTCTTTCTGTCTGTGTAGCGCTGTGTGTCGCTGCTTGCCTCTGTCTGTCTTTGGCTGTCTGTATCTGTTTGTGTCTGTCCGTGTCTGTCTGTCTCTGCCTGTGTCTGTCTGCCTAGGTCTGTCTGGGGGTATCCCGACCGCCAACACCGAAAGGTCAAAAGGTCAATTCCTCATTTCCTGAGTGGGTTGGCCACCAAAGCAACATTTGTTTCAGTGGACCACTAAATGGCCCGAACCCAAAAAGCGACTAAAGCCCAGGAAATCAGGGAGTGAGATTCCCTTTAAGCGACAAAAAGAATCCAAGGACAAAAAACATCCCTGGCAATTTCGCACCTCAAGTGACAGCCAGGTGACCCTGCTAAAAGCAGCAACACTCCTGGCAATGTCGCATCTCAAGTCCTGCCGCTCTTAGTGGGCCCCAAATATACCTACATATATAATATGTAGATACACATATATATATATATATACCTGGACCTTCCGACATGTAAAATTAGCGCCGTTTCCCCAAACAGCAATACATTTTGCCGGTTGCTGAAAAACGCTCTTTCGGAGAAAAAGCGCTCGCCGTGAGTCCAGCTCATGACCAGGCCAAAAGAACGCCGTTTCACCGGCAAATTACGCCGTTTTGACGGCAAATTACGCCGTTCTGCAATTTTGATTGATGCTAGAGTATGCAAACACTGAAAACTGCCGGCAGGCGAAACTAGCCGCCGCTGGGTCAAAAAACATAGTTTTTGACAAAACAGCAATAATTTTGCACATGTTGGAAGACCCAGGTATGTTTATTTATATATATATATGCATCTACGGAAATTGGCGCCACCGAGCAACTCCTTTCCAAGACAGGCCTCGCCTATTTGCAGCCGAGCATCGAACATGTGTTGCGCCTGCGCTGGTGCAAAGGCAAAAGCGAAGCGGCTGGGTCAATCATTGGACCTCCTTGCGCCCCGAAGTTTGATTCTGCCGCATGTCTTGTGCATCTTGCAATGTAACCTGCAGTACTTTCAAAAGAGACCCCAAGCAACGCTGCCCACCGCACTTCAGGCTTGATTTGGGGGGCTGACGGGAATGACACCGGAATGTGATCCTAGCAAACATACCCCCTCTAAGACCTTTGGTTCATTGAACACTTGTCCATCACCTGCCGGTTTCCCTGTGAACAAAATGAATTTGGCTAGATACCCGCATGCAATCATTGCTTTTGGAGCGCCCTGCGGATTCCGGATACACAAAATCCCACTTAACAGACCCAAAGGACAAAAGCCGCAAAGCGGAGAAATATGAGGAAGCCTAGGTGTTTGAGGTCCTTTGTAAGGCCAACAATGGGCAAGGCTACCCTCAAACAAGAAATTCCACTCATGTCTTGGCGGGTTTTCAGGGGAGACCAAGATGGAACACGTTGTTCTTCTTGTCTTTCTTTTTGCTTGGGGGAAATTCCCTAAAAACCAGCAAACTCATAACATCTCTTCCCAACCCCTGGGACCAACCACGTGCACCGAAAAATGGAGAACACCACAAGACAAAAAGGTAAGCAAAAAAGGGGTGACTCCTTTTCGAATTCCGAGTCAAGGACTTCCAAATTCCAGGCGCTTTTTCTTGATCTTTTTTCCGGCAAAAAACAAGCGCGGCCTGCAAGCAAACCGGTCGTCTCCTGACTTCGTTTTCGAGGCACCCAGGACCCGGACATGTAGAACCCTACGGCTGGTTGCACCGATGTCCCTTTCCCCTCTTTACCTAGTCTCCATGACCCTAAAAAACTGAGGTCATGGACCGATTTTTGAAGGGTCGTGGAGACTCCAGGTACGCCTTGTTTCCTTCCTGCCTCCTTGCTTCAGTTGTCTCTTCTCTTTCTGTGAGACTCCAGGTATGTACCAAAGTCAAGGCCTGTGCAAACCATCATGGAGCCCGAAAAGGGGCTGCCCCAATTTTAAAAGATTACAAAAACATATTTCTGTCTTTTATGGAAAGGGCACTCGGGAGTTATGAGGGTTGCTCCAACCTTCGAGCAACGACCAATCCGTTTTTTGGGGTAGAAAAAGGCAGAAAAAGCGGTCCCGAGTCCGGTTTTTTGGAGCTCCCTTTCCAGTGTCAAGACACATCTGCCTCAACCGAAGGTTTCCCGAACTCCCTTTCCGGTGTCACCCATCTGCCCCACCCACCTCAACCCAAAAAAAAGTCGGTCCGGCCTTGGGCGTGCCGAGCGGGGCGAAGACCGTCATCAAGGACTTCTCGCCCCTGGCCTTCGCCTGGTACAAGACCAGCGGCGCGCCGCCCTGGTGGCTGGGCGCGTAGCTGCTGAGCTTGCCTCACGCGCTTGCGATAGGTCTGGGTGAATCAAATTCTTACCCCTTAAAACTCCAAGCCCTGGGGAAGTTTTCATCTTTTACAGACATTTCTCGCCCATGTTACCCAAAAAGTTGAAAAGCTGTGTTTTTAAGAGGTAAGACATATTTCACCAACCTGAAATAAGGTGGTTGCAGGGCTATTCCCCACGTAAACCACCATTTGGGGTGAGGTCATGTGAGGTCGTGTGAGGTCGTGTGAGGTCGTGTGAGGTCGTTATAATTCACCCAGCATAGGTGTCCTTTCGGAAAACAAAATTGCCCCGGTACATGGAAGAGCAATTTAAGCTTGTGCCATCTATATTTCGCACGCGGATTGGCCAGAAACAGTCTACACATTTACTTTCCCACTAAGATGGTCTGGCCACCAGGAATTCAGGGAGTGAGAATTTCAACCAACCTAAAAAGGACACCTACGGCGCTTGCGCATCTAGTTTGACGGCGACAGGAATCAAACGTCCGATCGAGTGGACCAGCCTAGTCGCTCCACGGCAAGCTTCAAGGCAACAATTCTTGCCCACAAACACGGACACCTTCCCACTTTTGACCCCTGTGCAAAAGTGAGGAACTTGTTGGGTTAAATGCGGAAACCACAATGAATTTCAAGCACACAGTTATAACGTTAGGTTATAAAGTCTAAAGATCCGTTACCCAATAGCCACATTGCATAGAGATGAGGTCGTAATTGGAGGAACAACAACTTGCCATAGGTGTCTCTTTGGAAAAGAAAAAACAAAACATCGATGGGGATTATCTGGTAAACGGAATGAAAACCAATCTAAGCAGTGGGACCCATTTCTGGGAGTAAGAAAGCCTTTGCCCCTCAACCAGCCAGATTATTTGGCTCAAATCTAGAAAACCAAGTTCAAAAATGATCCTCAAACCATTTCCAAGCCAATTTGGTTTTCCAACAACTGTGCTTTAGCAGCCCTTTCAGTTGCTCAAGCTTTTCTGACCGCAAACCGTTCCTGTCACCCCTTCCCAATCAATGGTGTTCCTGTTCATCGCTCCAGTCCTCCAAAATCTTTCCCTCACTTGCTCCTTAGAGACCCAGAATCAAAAGGTAGTCACCTTCTGGCACCTCTACTAAACATGGACCAAATCAGGGAAGCCCAAATTGAACAGGTTAGATCCGGTCCATACACTTTGAGCAACTGAGTCCGAAACTTCCGGGGGAGGGGGGCGGGGAGGCAGCCCAAATCAGCTCTTAAGCCCTTGCTTCCTCGGGTCCTTGGGCTCCCTCCCCTCCCTCCCGCCCACATGAGGGAAAGACGTTCTAGGAAATTCCAGTCCCTTTTTTATGTAGTCCATTTCGGGGAACAAATCCCCAAAGGGTGACTCACTTGCTGAGTGGATGGCCCAAAAAAAGACCAAACTTATATTTACCACTAAAATGGTCTTCCCAAAAAGTTTAAAGTTCACGAACTCAGGAAGTGAGGTTAGAAACTACTGGGGGACGAGTCCCAGCCGATTTGTCCCCTCTCTGCGGGCCACTTTCGAGCCGGCGTGTTGGCACGCGCCCGGCGGACTTGTTTTGTTTTCAATTTTTGCCAAGCAAATCAAATAGGGGTTGCGGGGTTTACACCCAAGCTTCTTTAGGCATTACAGGGAAACGCTATTTATTATACTTGCTTGCCCCTTACGCGAATTCATGGTCCGAGCTGCAGCGGCGCAGGGACGGGAAGACCCCGTGGTAGGCGAAGCAATCCAAATCAGAGGTGCGGAAGGAGGGGAAGAGCGTGGCAGGCGCCTGAGATCTTGGCGTAGGTCGGGGGCCTTTTTTTTTGGAATTTTTCTGCTGTAGGGGGGAGGGGGGGTGGGGGGCCCCAATTAAATTTATCGAGTCTTCCCAGTAAAGGAGAAAATGGAACCAGCAATGGATTTCCAGCATTCACCCCCCTCCCCCAATTCCATCTTTAAGGGGGTGGGGATGTTTTTGGGCTCTCTGCCTTTTGATAGGCTCTGGGGTCGCAAATCGGGAATTGGGGACCCTTCTGGTGGACAATATTCATATGGAGAGATTCCCCTGCAAATGCCAACCAACAATGGTTTCCGTTGGTTTCGAGGTGGTGCAGGGATTTGTCTAGCCGCACCCTCTCCACTCTTAAATGATAAACTGGACAAGTGGACAAAGACAAAGAGATGAGATGCAGTGATGAGAGACATGAATGGATGATAAAATGAGAGGATGGTTCCAGCTTCCATCCCTTTCCATGATACGAGTGAATGGCTAATTTTCTATTCGCAACTTGTCCAAGAAGCGGATGACATGATTCGCAAATTTAATGATTAGCCATGTCCTGTTCTTTCTACTGGACTGACATTTACTTGGTCACTAGACTCTATTGTGGTTGCTTTCATAAACCTATTGTATTCTTTTGTTGCTCTCTGGAACCCCCCGCCACCCGGCCCCCCCCCTTCCGGGAAAGGCAAATCTGAAGCAAAGCCTGGTTGAGGCCAGCTTTTGGCACAAGCAAAACAAATGATCACCTGTCATCGGGATGTACGGAAATCGCAAATCCTAGGTCCTCCAGTAGAGAGGTTAGAATAAGGGTACCTTTTTTTTCTGTAGTCTATTTTAGTAGGGGAACCCTCCCCCAAAAAAAGAAATGGTCAAAGGGCACTACTGGGGGACCTAGAATCGATCTAGTTTCCAGTTTCCATCATCTTCTTGGTGCGATAGGGAATGTAGGAATCAACCCATCCTTTCTGGTTTTGTCGCAAAAAAATGGGGGGGAACCTACAAAAGGGGGTTTTCCTTTTGGCTTTCCTTCAAAACGCACCCAAAAGGATAGGCCAAAGGACCTTGTAAGGGCCAACATCGGAACAACCTGGGTTGCCAGGGCTTCCCAAGGAAGCCACCAGTTGGATGGGTTGTGCTTGGAATTCCATTTCTCATTCCCTGAGTTTGTCGGGCGGACCGCCCCGTGTCCACTTTGGGGCGCCCCAAAGACCCATGGCTTCCGGCGAAACGGAGAAATGGAAACAGGTCTTCAGCTTCCCTCCAGCTGGTCTGGTGGTTTGAAATTCGGAGGTTTGGAGGTTAGGAGGGTCCTGTCCGTGGTGTCCAATTTACCTACCCTCTACAAAAGGCAGCGGGTCAAATCCAGTGCGCTAGACATGCATTGGACCTCACCCCGCAGGGTTGCGAGGCCTGCCCGATGTGTTTTGTTTTTTCCCTTTTTTTTCCGTTTTTTCCCCCCATTCCACGGGAAGGAGTTCCCTGAGTGGCTGAAGCATCCACCATCCTGTGGCTGGTGCCAAGGGAAGCCTCATTGCTTCATCCTTTGCCCTGACATAACCGACTCACCTTGCCAGAATTATCTCCTTTGCAGCTGTGGCGCTGACATCTTCGTGCCCCAGGGCGCGGCATTCACTGGCAGTGCCTTCGGAAAGTGCTGCCTGGGCCAAGGAATTCGGTCTAATGTTGACCCAGGATTAATAAAGCCTTCCCATTATTAGGGAGGTGTTCCCTCCAAAAGTGATAAATCCCCATTAAAAGGGGCCACCCCCCTATTAATCAACCAGGGGTTTACTAATCCTGAGTTAACATCACGAGGTGAAGCAACTACCTCAGCTTTGGCACCCACCCGCGCCATGTTGATGGGGCCAAACAAGGTCATAAGTTGAAGTCCTCAGTGAAGGTCCCGTCACTGATTCGTCTCCCCCACCCCCCATTCCCCCCCCCCCCCCCCCGCCCGGTATGCGCGGGGTTGAGGCCAACCCCTTGTACAAAGTTAACCGTTTTGTTTGCCGCCGGGGAAATCAACAGCTTCCAACAAATCAAGAAGGTGCCGCACTCCAGTTTCGGCACATCGATCAACCACGCTGATTTTCGCAGAGGCTTCACCAAACCACACAACTAGTTGCCGTTGACACTGCTGACACACCTGCCTATTGGCAGCGGCCCCCCCCCCACTGTACGTTGACACTCCAGTTTTTGAACACAACTCAGAAGGAACGCGCGGGAAAAGACGCTCAGCAGGGCCGTGGGCAACCGCTTCATGTCGCTTCATGGGACCGCCCGAGGCTTGAAAGCATGGCATGGCATGGCAAGCACTTCCGCCACAAAGGAAACACCTGTTTGAGGCCGAGGCCATGTGGCAGTGGCTCAAAACATAGTACCTGGAGTCTCCTTCTGACCTTTTTAAAAATAGGCTACCCCTTTCTTTAGGGTAGTTACCCCATTTTTAAAGCCATAGACGTTAGATGAGGTCGAAACTCATTTTTTATTGCCCAAATCAAAGCAGTTGCTCGACGCCCCCAGGGTCAATCGACAAATCAACCAAAAAATCCAGCCAGTTGTCTTCCTCCAGGTTGAACAGTTGGCTACTCGGCCATGAATTGGAGATCCGGCCGATTCGCCCAAGCCTTGGTGAGATTAAGCATCCGAACCGCTTCGAGGGCTTCCTCCAAGCTGCTCGAAGACCACCAGGGAATCGTCCTCGTAGCCTGAAGGGAGTTGAGCGGCCCGTCTTTTTTTGGGGGTCAAAGCGCATCTTAAATCAATTGGCAATCAGAAGGTGATCTTTAAAACCATCCTCGGGAAATATAGGGAACCTGATCCTGGGAGTGCACGAGCTTTCTAAAGATGGTCTTCCACGGCCCTAGGATTGAGGAGGGATCAAGAGGGTAATGTTGACCCTATTAATTTGGGGGGGGGCCTCTCCTTAACTGGTCTCATTCCCCACTCAACCTAGGGACAGCCCCTTACAAAGTGGGGTTGGTTCATCTGAGGCCAACCGCCAGCAACATCGTCGCTAAACACCTCGCTAAAAAGGGACCCCCAGCCATCGCCAAGCAGCAAGCCAAAGTGAAAGCAGTGGCCCATGTCGCAGTTACCCCTGAAAAGACCCAGAAACAGAGAGGTGCATTCTTTTGGGGCCATGACTAAAACTGGGCGTGCCATTTTTTTTGAGGGTATCCATTGTTAGACGGCTTTAAATGGAAACCAACCAAAAGCGATACCACAATTTTGAGGGATTCCCTAAAACCAGACACCCCCAAATAGACGAAAAAGGGTCACCAAATGGTCGACTCGCTAAATTATGCAGCAAGACGATGCACGTCAAGTAACTCTTCACGGTAGTCTCCATCACCACCTCTGACTCGTTCTGCTTGGTGTGCGCCCATGCAAAGGTCTCGCCGGTGTAGCCTGAAGCATGCGTCTTGGGCGAACTGCCTTAGCCCAATTCCTTTTTTCTAGTCTTCCCCATACAAGGGGTCCCCCCCCTCCTTCAATTCCATTGTTTAGGGGGTGGGGATGTTCAAACAACATGATTCAGCCACAGCTGTTTGGACAGGCACTATTTTTGGTTGCCTGGTTCCAACCCTGATCCCCAACCCTAACTGCGAGCTCAACCCTCAGGCGAAGTGACCCAACAAGTAACAAGTCGAGGAGCTCAGAGAGGGAGTCCCTCATAGTCCTTCCAAACACATGTCTTCGGATTGAAAGGGAAGTCTGGCGCCATGGTTACCCCTTGAAACATCACCCCTACCAAGGGAACCCCACCTCCCCACCTCAAATGGTCCAAAATGACCCACGCGTGATGAGTCAGTGATGGTTTGAAACCACCAAGAGCCAAGGCCCCTCAAAAACAGCATCCCCCCCACCGCAGCAACAATGCCCGATGTAAAAACCAAAAAAAGCCCACAAAAAACCACCTCAAATGGTCCAAAATGACCATCACGGGTGAGCCAAATGTAAAAAAAATAAGAAAAGAGGCCGCCAAAAGCGACCACCTGGGGTCTCCATGACCCTTTAAAATGGGGGTCATGACCCAAAAGATAAGAAAAATGGTTCTTACAGGGTCATGGAGGCTCCAGGTCCAGGGGGGACTCCGCGACGCCAGGGAGCGCCCCAGCGCATCCTGGCTCTGGAACTTCCGGCGCCCCGCCACCTGCAGCCCCGCGCTGGAGCTGAGGTTGCCCACCCGCACCTCCGATTTCTTTCCCGAAGCCGCCGGCCCGACTTGGGCGGACGGATCGGTCCTTTGTTGCGGGTGGATTGTGTTGGCAGAAAGCCTTTTCTTTTTTGTTTGGTTGGGGGGGGAAGCTGTTCTTTGGGGGGAGGAAAAGGTGTAAAAGAGTGTGTGTGTGTGTGTGTGTGTGTGTGTGTGTGTGTGTGTGTGTGTGTGTGTGTGTGTGTGTGTGTGTGTGTGTGTGTGTGTGTGTGTGTGCGGGTGCGGGTGTGCGGGTGCGGGTGCGGGTGCGGGTGCGGGTGCGGGTGCGGGTGCGGGTGCGGGTGCGGGTGCGGGTGCGGGTGCGGGTGCGGGTGCGGGTGCGGGTGCGGGTGCGGGTGCGGGTGCGGGTGCGGGTGCGGGTGCGGGTGCGGGTGCGGGTGCGCGTGCGTGCGTGCGTGCGTGTGGGTGGGTGGGTGGCTGGGTGGTGGGTGGGCTTGCGCAGTCCATGCTCTGCCTCATTGCTGGACCCTGAAGGCTAGCCCCAAAGAAAGGCCGAGGAGCCCATGTCCTTGTAACAAGTCCAAAGCATGGAAGCTGACAGCGTTGGGAAGAGGGTATCCCTCGGTGGGTTGTCTGGGGGAGGGTTGTTCTCACCTCACAAGTTCAACCAGGCACCTCAAGCCGAAATGCATTTTGAGGGGGGAGGGGCTGGGGGGCAGTGGCCCCCCACAATAAACCAACTTGTCAAGGGGATCCCTTTGACGTCCATACATGAACCTCTGGATTGAACCCCAATTTTATGGGTTAAGTAGCCGGTAAGTGTGGCTCAACTAAGGGAAATTAGCCCGCAAACGGTCCAACATAGCAATAGCCGCGTGCACCTATACAAACAGCCATTAACTTCAACCAGCTTCTCAATGGCTTCCCGTTGGTCAAAAGTTGATCAATTGATTGGTGGCGTCCATTGAAACAATCGCCACTTGTAGATCGAGGTAAATGGACTCGGTTGCTTTCTGCTCCCCTGCTAAAAGTTTAACTTTTAGTGGTTTAATGGAAAACCCATGAGTTGGCAAAAAGTTAAAGTCCTAACAGCCAAGCAAAATGCAACAAAGTGGAGGAGGCCCTGACCCATTTTGCGGGTTCCCCTCCAAACGGCCCACCGAAGCAATAAAACTCTTGGTTGGCTTGGCACGAACTCGACCGCGCCTCGCCACTCTCCAGCCAAGGCATGCCATCTAGGGATACCTTGAAGCCTCGGTTGCTAAGGCGCACTTCGCAAGTGAACCGCGCTGGCCTGGGGCTGGCACGATAGGTAGGGAGTGACCCAGTCTGTTTCCGTACCTAGAGTCTCCATGACCCTTTAAAAATGGGGTCATTACCCTGAATAATGGGGTCATGAACCTGTTTTTAAAGGGTCATGGAGACTCCAGGTAATTTCTTCCCCCTATTAATGAATGACCCCAATTTAAAGAAAATTGAAATCCGGGGCCCGGGACCAGATTTCCACTCCGCACAATTGATTTTCCATTGCGCCAATACTAAACCAATACTATAGTCTTGGAATCCTTATTAGGGGGCACTTTTAACAAGCTTCCAGCCCCAATCCTAATTGGGTCCTTTATTGGGGTGGTGTCCCTCAAAAGAAAACATGTCCCCAAAAGCTGTCTAGCTGCGACTGTCTCTCTCCCGTACATGCTGGCTAATTAATTAACCTGCCTGGCTGCAAACAAACAACCAGTAAACTGAAAAACAAATAGAATGATACATAAACTTTCCACATTAAACCGCTTACTCGCGGACCTTACAATTCAATCCATTTCCTCCAAATCCTATGTGAACCCTCACATTGTTGGAAAAGCAAAAAACAATTCCGAAAACCCAAATTAAATATATATATATATATATTTTTTGGGGAGGTGTTTTTACTAATTGGGGGGGGGGACCCGTATTTATTAATAGGGGGGAAGAGATTACTTTTTTTCAAGGAAGGGCAAAATGAAAGGAAGGTCGAGACGACAATACTTGCAACACTTCAAATAAGGCTCAAGAGCAGCAATCTTTCAGTCCCCGGGAGAAAAAAAGCGGAGAAAAAAGCCGCACATGCGTTGAGTAGTGATAAATGAACGTTAAACCAGGGCCTTTTAGAGGCCCAGAAATGAATAAAAGGGCACCGATCGCTGGGAGACCTAGCTTCCCTTTTGCACCCCCACTCCGTTGAGGTGCCGCCCGTGGCATCGCAGGTCACCCGCAGCTCCGCCGCGCCTTTGGAAGCGGCGGGTCCGGCGAGGGCGAGAGCAGCCAGCGCTGAGAAAAGGAGCGCCATGGCTGTGGAGGTCTCTGTGGACACCTGGTCTGTGTCGGCAACCTATTTGTTTATGAGTTTATGTTGTTTTCTTTTGGAGGGCTCCTGGCTGGGTCGGCTGCCTTAAAAAAGCCGAGCGTCACATGGCGAGGATATTCCCTGCAGCCGCAGGTCACAACCCAGAAAATTATGTTGGGCTTCTGGCCATGTCGTTGCTTCAGCCGAATTGCCGATGCTGGTCTGCAAAGCCATCTCCAGAATTCACCCGGCTGCAAGCCCTAAGAGCTCGGAAGAACCAAGCTTCCACCTCAAACCGTGCCCCGGGCGAGTCTGAGTCTGAGCAGCCCAAAACTCCATGGACGTTTGGCTCTACGATGGTTAGAAACAAAAATATTTTGGCCCAAGCCACATTTTCCGGAAATGCGGGTGGTGCTGAACCACCTACTCAAATTTGGCCGTTTGGGAGGTTTTCGGCGCTCATCTGTTTCTACATGGGAATCACAACCGACTGATCAATTTGCTGGTTTCCACTAAAACTGCTGGTTTTGCGAGGTTCCCAAAAGGGAAATGGAGCCAACCCTGAATTCCTGAAGGGGTTTACCCGACATATAACCCACCGAATCACTAGGGCGAATCTCCGCACCGATTTGTAGCTGGGACGAGAACCTTCCAACATGATCCCGTAGTGATAGATTCCCTTTAGAGCCAAAGGGGGAAAATTGAAGAAAAAACAACTAAGCAAATGGAAGGATCGTGACTTACCTTCAACACCGCATGGATTGGGTGCGTCTGGCGCCTTAGCCAGTTCATACCAGGTGTGGTCATCTACCTCAGCCCTTGCCCCAACCAAACCCAATTTCTTTGACTCTGGTCCACATATTTCGTGAACGTCATAATGTTGACCGACTATAAATCAACCCCAGTTTATTAATTGGGGGGTATTCCCCTGGTCCAACAGGGGTTTATCAATAGGGGGTGTTCATTATAATGCAAACTCAGCTTCAAAGAAGCACAACGAACGGCCCACATCCCAAGGCGATCTATTTACAGCCGAGGCCATGTGGCAGTGGCTCACAACCTGCGTAACCTTAGCTCGGTGGCTTTCTGCTCCCCTGCTAAAAGTTTAACTTTTAGTGGTTTGATGGAAAACCTCTTAGTTGGCAAAACCTTCAAGTCCTAACATCCAAGCAAAATGCACCAAAGTTAGCTTTGTACTTGTGAGCCACCCATGTCTGGGCTAAACGTCGCAAGGACCTCGCACGTCTTGTAGCCAACAACTTGCTTGAAAATTAGGCACATGGATCGAAGGGTTAAGAAGTGGCGAAACGCCTCTCATTCACTGAGATAACTTATATGCCTCCAGCCTCAGGCGTCCCCCCATTTCATCGGAAAGTGGGTCGCCCACTTTTCAGGAACCCGGGCACATCACCATCATGACCATAGGCGTCCTTTTGGGGGAAATAGATGGGTTTCCCTGGTTGATGAAAAACCACCAGGTAAAAACCAGGCATCGAAACCCATCTACCTTTCGACCAAAACCACCCAAAAGGACACCTATAACTGTGGGCTTGGGGCCCTCAAGTCCATTTTTCCAATCTTCCCCCGTCTTATTTGGGGGGGTGGTCCACCAATGTCCATCTATGACTTCACGACTTCTGCCTCCCCCGCGTCGGCCTCCGCGTCGCTTTTTTGTGTTGTTTTTTCCTCCCCATCGCCCTCCGCCGGGGTCGTGCGAGCCGCGAGCCGCGAGCCGCCAGCCTGACCAACGCTGGGCATTTGAGAGCCGGAGGCGACCCTCAGCTTTCCTCCGATCAGCGGTGGAGCTGAATCGTTTGTTTAGGTGGTTCCCAGCTACAGACTCGACGCGTAGACTCTGAACAAGAGGAAGCGAATGAATGAATGAATGAATGAATGAATGAATGAATGAATGAATGAATGAATGAATGAATGAATGAATGAATGAATGAATGAATGAATGAATGAACAAACGAACGAACGAACAAACGAATGAATGAATGAATGGTTGCCAGTTAAACCATCTGCAAAAGCCAGGCACCCGTCCAATTCCGAACCCAAGCCACCAATCCAAACCAACTAAGGGCTACCTGAGACTCTGCACCGGGTCGTACCTCACAGGACTCAGTCTAGATTACTTCTCTTTCAACTTCCTCATGGTAGCGACAACTTGATTCTTGTGCCTCGCCTACCAAAAATGGACAGATCTGGACAAAAAAAGACCCGGCCAGGAAACAATTCGACTCGTAGGTGCTTCCCGAAACCCGAAAAACGGCTTTCACTGGAACCACACACAGAAAAACAGCCCCCCTAAGCTGCCCCCCTAAGTTGCAAGCCTCTGAAATTGCTCTACCCAGTTTCTTGGATAACTAGGTCCTCCAGATTTGAGAGGTTAGAATAAGTTGGTACCCGTTTTTTTTTGTCTATTTTAGTAGGGGAACCCTCCCCCAAACAGAGGGTTGGAAACGGCACCAATTGCTGGGGGGCCTGGACAACTACCCTGGCAGCATCTCGCAGTCTGACAAAGGATCTCGGTACCCTTCACCTTGGCTGCTGAGACCTGCTGAGACCTCAAAGGCCCAAGGAACATACCCCAACCCACCAGCGACAGCCCCGAACCATCTTCATCATGTCTCCCAAATGGCAAATGGAAACATGGACTAAAACCTGCGGTCACCTGGTGGTTTGATTTTGACCCATAGCCAAATGTTAAACTCAGTTGCCCAAAGGACCCAGAAATAAAGGTTAACTTTTGGGGTCAGGACTAAAAATGGAACATAATTGCAAGCGTGCTCCCGTGTTTCATTTCAAGGATATTCTGCAACCCAACGGCCGGCACCCAGGTGGGCAAGCTTCGCGCATCTGTTGCCGGAATCGTATAGGCGCCAAAACTCTGGCTTGAAGCACCAAAAGGTTGCTTGGACACACAGCCAAATCTGATTTGGCAATGGAATCTAATTCATCGGAGTCGCAGCGCGCACGAAAAAGCGCTGCATCTCAAAAACGGATGTTCTGAGGCCCTGCTTTCACTTCCAAACAGGGAATGCATACCCTACCTTGAGCGATACAACTGCTTTGGGCTTTGGGGCTTTCACTCTCAATGGCACCTGTTCCCATGCATGACTACTGTGTTGGGTGGACATTGCATGATTTTTCATGACATGTGGGCTAAGTGTTTAGGACCTTCCAAACATCTCATTCGAACGTCGGGCACGGCCGAAATCTCTGAATTCAACTACACATCCTGCACAGTGCATCCGCGAATTTTCCGCTGGCTGCGTGGCGCCTGTGGCGCAACTGAAAAAATACACTAAAAGTTTCCTCGCCGGCATTCCAACAAGTCTCTCGGAGAGCCTCTACAACTCCGAAGCTGGAAATAAGGCAGCCCGCCAAGAACGGACCTTCGTCATCTAGGTTCTCCACTAGAGTTCAGAATAAGGGTACTTTTTTCTGTACCTGGAGTCTCCATGACACTTTAAAAATAGGTCCACGACCCCATTATTTAGGGTAATGACCCACCATTTTTAAAGGGTCATGGAGACTCTAGGTAGTCTATTTCAGTAGGGGAGCTCCCCCCAAAAAAAACAAAAGACGGTGAGAAAGGGCACCAAATGCTGGGCGTTCCTTCGGCTGGGCTCATCGGTTCTCCAGAAGGCTGGGCCAGGCGGCAAGCTCCACAGACTGCTCCGGGGAGTTCAGCATGCTGTAGCCTCAAAACGCCCCGCACCAACCTTCCATATGGTGAAGCCCCCAGGAAAAAGGAGAAAAGATGCCCAGTAAATGAAAAAAATTGAAAATATATCCAGTAGTGATGAATTCCTTCTAATTTCAGCAAATGGAGGCAACCGCGCCGGGCCCGCATTCCCTACATGTGTCCCCTTGAAACCCCTCGCTGGCCATCGAGTGGCCATGGCCCAACTTCTGGCTGACGTCCAGGAGCTCGCGAAGTGAGCGCTGGGAGCACTGGGGTTCGTTTGGGTTTTGCCTGACTTTGACTGGGTCCTCCAGTAGAGAGGTTAGAATAAGTTGGTACCGTTGTTTCCCCCTTTTTTTTCTGTTGTCTATTTTAGTAGGGCAACCCTCCCCCCCAAAAAGGGTAAAAGGGTCATACTGCGGGACCTAGTTGATAACCCCTCGGAACAGTCAAAATCACGAACACCATCCCAAAACTTACGCAGCCCGGCGAAAAGTTCTCATTGTCATGGCTGGTTGATTTGCATTTGGGGGCCGGCGTGCTTTGGGCTCATGCCTCAAGTAGTTCCATCGTTTAATTCAAGAACAACAAGCCCTTTTCCGACTTCGCAACCATCCACCGCAGGAACGCCTGAGCCACCAAGGAACCCCAAACCAGGCCCCTCGAGGCTTCCATCCGAGTGAATCCAAGCAGCTATCCACCGAGCGGAAGGCTTTGCCCGTGAGCAGGTGAAGCTGCTCCTGGAGAGGACTCAGTCTCTCAAGCCAGAATGGGGTCGAGTGCGCCAAAACCAAGTCTAATCATGATGGGCATCTGTCCAATACTCAAAAGACGTTGTTGTTGTTTCAGCCCTCTTAAAAATGAACAGAACCAAACAACAAGTAGTGATCTAGCCTCCTGGACATTTTCCCCCTTGTTGAGTGCCAAGGCGCACAACTCCGAGGTGCAGCAAAACAACTAGAGCTACAGATTCTGGGGGTCATATTTATGGGTGTCCTCTGAGGGTGGGTGGGGTTCAGAAAGTATTTTTGCCAAAATGGCAGGCGGTATACGAGCACTCATCTCGTGTAGTGCTCAGCACTTGACATTCCAATTCATGCGGTTGTTACTTTTAACACGAGTAACTGCAACAAACACCTCCCTTTGCTGTTTCGCCCCCTGGAGGAAAAAGCTGTATATGTCCAATAGTGATAGATGCCCTTTAACACCATGGCCTTTTTTGGGCAGCGAGGTTGACGCATTCTCAGAGCTAGTAGCTCCGAAAGGCAAATTTGGATACCCCCAGCTCCTTGGCCCCCTTCCAGCCACCAGCCAGTCTGGTGGGGAAGTCAAACACAACCCTCCATTTGCTTGTTCGTCTCCTGGACAACAACATGTTTCCAAACATAATCGATGCCCTTTCAAAGCAGGGGAACTAAAACACATATTCGTTCAAGCAAATTAGCCCCTGAAAAAATGAAACGATTTCCAAGAGCGATGGATGCCCTTCAAAAACATCAACATGTATTTAACATGTAACAAGTGGAATAAAGGAAACACACACGATGCCACTGAACAAGTGTGTCCCTGAGTCGCCGCCTTCATTTGCTTCAGCTCAAGCTCGACAAAGGTATGGAACTTGCCCTGGCCTCGATTCAGCGCACCGGATTCCCCATACGGTTCGTGTTGACCCGAGCTTTGGCCCCCATTAAAAGAATGGCCCAGTTTGGATGATGTTAGGTAAATCATGGTGGCTAGATTAATCCCAGTGCCAGCGCTTTGATGGTGGTTTGAAGGGTTTATTGATAGGGACTGTCCAAGATTGGAGGGGAACACCCCCTTCCCCTGTTAGTAAACTGGGGTTGATGAATATGGGGTCAAGATTACCTTGCCGGTACTCGGCTGGGAATGGAGTTCTTTTGAGCGAATGCCGACTTGTTCACTCCCAAAAACCTCGGTCACCGCCTACTGAAAACCAGCAAGTGTCCGTTTTCCTCTCCCTGGTTGCCTCAAAACTAACTCGCGAGACTCGTCATTGGCCCATAAAGGAACATAAAAGCAAATGAGAGACGCACACGCACAAGCACACGCTCCACCGCGAGTTTTAAACAGATCAATTCAGGTGTACTTGGGATGGAATTGTGCATTACGGTTCTGTGGCCTTAACAACGGTCAGCCACAGGCTTCTGGTTGGTGTTTGCCGCCTGCGAACCCGGCAACCTGTCAGGTTCAAATGGAAAACGTGGTTCCGGAACCGTGAAGATCCCCAAAGCGCCGATTCCTTGCTTCTGCAGCTGCAAAACCGGAAAAAGAGAGAAAAAAAAAGAAAAAAAGATAAAAACCAGCTGCTTAGAGTCTGGGAACAAACATCGGAGCGGGTGGGGTCAAGGAAGCTGTGTTGTTCGGGCTTGGGTCTCAACTCCGCTTGGGTTTCCAACGTCCAAACTTTGGAAACCCAAACGTGGTCTGCCCCAAGATCGTCGCTTCACCCGTGAAAAAAGGGGAGGTCGGCTTCTTCTTTTTTCTATTTTTTTGGGCGTTCCTGACAAACCACAGAAGCAACAGGTGCGGAAGAAAAATCGACCAGGGTCCGCATGGTCCGTCCAAAAGCCGAATCTGAGAGGGGGGTGGAGGGAGCCCAACAAAGCTCTTCAGCGGCCTTGAGAGGTTGAGGCAGCCCCTCTCAAGCCCTGACGCCTCTTTTAGGGGAGAGAGGAAGGGATGAACAGGGCTCCCTATATTTCCCCTTAAAACATCACCCCCACAAAAAAAATCACCTTTCATATTCCAAAAAGGTGATGTTTTTTTCACAACCACCAAGGGAAATAGAGCTGGACTGATGAATTACAGGCTCATGGCTCCAAGCCTAAAGCTTAGGCTTGTCAAGTGAGCGATCCTTTCAAGTTTGTCCCCCCCCCGGTAAGGATTCCAAAATCCTTCGCAACGACGTTGTTGAAGAGAAACATGCAGGCCCAACATGGGGTCAAAGTCAAAACATGTCATGGGAGGATCAATTAACATGGAACCTGGAAGACAATCTTCCTTTCAAAGGGACCCCAAGTCCGGTTCCATGTTCATTTGGTGGGAGGGCCATGCGACCAACGTTGACCCCAAGGATTTTGTTTGGTTGAAAAGGGGTAGGCTGTTTTTGGCAGCTGGCTTTAAAGGCCCCCCCCCGCTCCTAAAAAAAGCCGCAGGCCAGGCGGCTCTTGATCAGCCAGGTCTGTTCGTAGATGATCTTCTCCACATCGATGGCGCGCGCTTGCCCGCGCAAGCGCAAGCAACCCATCAAGAACTCCTCGATCTCCACCGCGCCGCCTGCGGCGAGCGAACGAGTTTTTTTTCGACCATCGCGGTTTCGGGAAAGCAGCCCTCCGGCGAGGTCCGCCCGCCCACAGCTCCGCGAAATCTGATCACCTCTTGGGACCTTTACTTCAAGTGGCACAGTGGATCCCAGTTACCACTACCTTCGCCATGTTCCATGCGGGACATGGAATCACATGTTGCGGGCAAAGGGAAAACCTGCATTTGTCATGTCACGTTGTCTCGGCAAGCGCCTCATGATTCCGTTGTTGCCCCAACATCCTGGTTGGTGACATCCCTTCTTCTTTTTTTTTTTTTAATCTGAGCTCTCCGTTTTCAACTACCCTAAAAGTGAATAGCTCTTGCTGGAGTCTCCTTCTGACCCTTCAAAAAAAAACAAATCATAACCCCTGTCTTTGGGGTCATGACCCCCATTAAAGGCTTAGGAGACTCCAGGTTGGCTGAAGCGGACCTCCCACCAACTGAACAGATCTTTTGGCTGGGATCCGAGGCCATGGGATCCGGCTCGGCAGGCCGAGCGCCGAGCGCCTGCATCCAGGTCAAGGAGCTTGAAGAAGGACCTCGGTGCTCCAAAAAAAAACGAGCGGCCCCCCCTTGAGGGGGCGGAGTCCCTTTTTTATTTCTACTGCAAGTGGGGACTTGGATCTTCAGACTTTGACCTTTTTGGATACCCCTCATATTTCCTACCTGCAAAGATTAAACTTTAATAATCAAACTTTTTGTGGGGGGTATACAGCACCCAAGTTTGTTCTGCCATTGTGCCCCCTTTTCGTTTGTTTGGAGCCAAATCGAACCAAATTGGACGGCTCTCCTGAAAAAAGCCAATCAAACACAATGAATTGATCGACTTTTGGTTCTTTCGACATGGTAGTAGCACCACCTTCTACTCAGGAATCGATCCGCTTTGGACGCTCAATTTTTGGTAAAGAATTAGAAAACAACAATCCCCAGCTTTTGGCCGACACAAGACGAGCACACCGAAAATAGGATTTCCGGACGCTGGTTCCCGCATTTATCTCTAGGGTTTCCTCCACAGTCATGACATTTATTAGGCTAAATGGCCCTCTACAGTGTAACGTGGAACCCCAAAACCCACCATTTTAGAGGAACCTCCAAACACGGGGCATTATTTTGCCATGATCAAAGTCACACCCTAAGTCGCGGCTTGAAGAAGAAGAAGAAACATTTTCTGACTTTGATAACTTCTAGACACCGTCAACATAATGAATGCCCCAAGCAAATGGTGTACTGTAGTACTGGACCCTCGAACATTTCCCCTACCAATGAGTGATTGTCCCAATTCCCTTCTAGGCAGCTTGAGGGTCCAGGTACCCATATGATGCCCAATTTGATGCGCCTATCAGCGGGAATCTTTACGCCTCTCAAAAAAAAAAGAGGAATATATGGAGCTCTCAAATTCCCCGCCCCCCGTAACAAACCCACCGAAACCCCCCCGTAAGACGTGATTCTTCGGGAAAAAGAACGGCCAAGGCGCCAGGCGTCCCAGACATCGAGGCCCAAAGTCTCGAAGTACTGCCGCACTTCTGGGGAGTCCAACTTCTCCTCGTGCCGAAAACGACGAGAGAAAGGCTGAGGCTTTAGACGGGGGGGGCGGTGGGGTGGGGTGGGGTGGGGTGGGGTGGGGTGGGGTGGGGTGGGGTGGGGTGGGGTGGGGTGGGGTGGGGTGGGGTGGGGTGGGGTGGGGTGGGGTGGGGTGGGGTGGGGTGGGGTGGGGTGGGGTGGGGTGGGGTGGGGTGGGGTGGGGTGGGGTGGGGTGGGGTGGGGTGGGGTGGGGTGGGGTGGGGTGGGGTGGGGTGGGGTGGGGTGGGGTGGGGTGGGGTGGGGTGGGGTGGGGTGGGGTGGGGTGGGGTGGGGTGGGGTGGGGTGGGGTGGGGTGGGGTGGGGGGGTGGTGGGTGGTTGGGGGTGCGAGGGGGATGGAATCACAAAAAGGGAACATGTTGCAAAAGAACAACAACAACAACCACAACACAACAGAGGACAAGCAGGGAACATGCAAAAAGTACGAAATATCACAAACAAACAAAGTAACTTAAAGAAAATTATGGGGACTAGCAGGCCCAACAAAGAGCAAATACCAGAAGGACAACGCGGACAACGAGACAAAAGAAGAACACAGGGAAATAGAACATAGGCTTCTCAGACCTGGCAGCTTCCTCTTGGGCCCAATCTATGCCATGGGTAGCGGTTTCAAAAAAGTGGCGAAACGCTCGGAAGCAAGAAGCCGCGACAATGGTTGGGTAATGGGAACGAATGGGGAAGTGACTCTCAGACTAAGAAGTCCAAAGCGCAAAGCCAAAGCCACGGGACATGCTGGGTCCATTGCGACCTCCTCAAAACTCGCCTCTGAAAGAATCACCAGGTCCCACCCAGGTTGCCATGTAGGGGTGTCGTTTTTTTGGATGGTACTTGGGTTTAAGGAGAAACCAACAGGAAAACAACAACTTTGAGAGTTGAATTGATTCGCCACTTTGAAGGGGAGTATGTGTCTTGGTTCGCTGAGAAACATGGCTAGGGCTTCAGGACAATTGCACCCAAAGGCTGGCAAATGGACTGGCCCCATCCATGTTGTTCTCAAAGTCAACCCCTGTTCAGTGGTTGGTGAAAGGGGAGCAAACCAATTCCAGTGCCTGACTTTGACACCCTGTAGAAATATTCCCAGCCCGCACAATGGTTTTGGTTTCCGCCTGGTTTCCTGCAAACACGACGGCACGCTCTGGTGTCCAAAGAAAAAACAACCTAATAGCTAAGGTGAACCTCGGATGTATCCAGAGACCCTGCTACTCAGGGGCGGTCCCCCTAGGAAATCGATCCGTTTTGGGGGGGCTTCTCTGACTGGTCGGGTCCCAAGTCAACGATGATCCTTCATTTTCGCCCCCCGGAAAATATGTGCGGTAGTGAAATCAATTACCTTTAAAACCAATAGGTGTTTTTTCCTTCAAACAACAAATAAAATAATAACAATGCATCATAATACTAAACATATTTCTTTCAACAAATGGATCTGATAGAGAAGCCCTTTTCACGGGGAAAACAACCCCCAAATCCTCGAGCCTCGAGCATGGCGAAGGTGATGACCCCGGTCTCCTTCTGATCAAACCTGAAAACTGTCGGACCCCCGAAAAAAAAATCGGGGCACATCACTTCTACGCGCCCCAGAATCCCTCACTTCCTTGAGTGGACTGGCCAAAGAAGGTCCCAGTCCACTCTTCAGGGGAGACTTCATTGCGTTCTGTGTTCTTGTTTTTCGCCCAAGCATCTTGGCCCTCAAAAGGCAATTCCCTTGTGAGGTCCAAAACCTTCCAATGTAGGTCCGAAGACCCCTTCAAGGATAGGACACGAGGGAAACGAAGGGACTTTTCCGGGATCAAGGAAGGGTTTTGGGTTTCCATCTTTGCAACTGGGGGCAATGAAGGATCCCGCTGTCTTGTTCCCTTGTGAAGGGCCCCTATTTTGTTGAAATAAAACAGTTTGGCTACCCCCCCACCATTAAAGTACAAACACGGCAGGGGGATGAAGGAAAGCCTCAGAAGGAGAGTCTTCTTGGCTGGAAAAATCGGACCAGAGCAAAAAAATAGCTCTTTTTTGCTTGGTTCGTGGAAAGCAAAAAAAGACACCAAAAAAGCGAAAAAAACAATGCAAAAGGGGGAGCTCATTCTGGGGAAGTCCTGAAAGCCTTCAGGTTCAGAAGGCCTCCTCACCAAGTACTTGGTCCGGATCTTGACATGGGCGTCGTGTGGACGCCATGGCACCCCCCCCCAAAAAAAATAAAATAAAATAAAACGAAGGGTGGTGTTCGTGCTGGCGTCCCTGTAAACGACAAAAAAGGGGGCAGCCTGAAAAGCAAACAGACCCAAAAGAAACCCCACCCAGCTGAGCAAAAATGAGATCAAGCTCCCCTCCGGATGTTTTGTGAGAACTAGACGTAGGATCCCGACACGCAACCCTCCTTCACCAAATTCACCGACTGGGTTCCTGCCAGAATATATGGTTTTTGGGGTAAGATGGTCAAACCACTATCCCAAACCAAAGCGACCTATCAGGACGATAGAGAGCCACGATATCAAGGGTTCGAATCCCGAGACTCGGCAAGCAGCTGAGTGAAGAGGTTGTGGATCTTGCGCACGTGGGCCTCTTTGTTGGCCAAGATCGACTGCACCACAGTGGCATGGTCGTTTTGGGCACTGTCTATGGCCTCAGCAACCCGAAAGGATATACGGTAAAACACATAAACATGCTGGACCGAATCTGAACTTACTAACTCCCACAGAATGTAGACAGCCAAAGCCTTTAAAACCTTGACACAAGCTTGCACCTGGACAACCCAGCCGTGACATCTAATCGATTCATATCAAAGGCAACTTCAAAGGCAACCGCTCACTCCCTCGATTGGGGTGCCTTGGGTAAGAGTAGCCAACACTAGCTCGAACAGCTCTCTGAAACCGCCTCAAACAGCTCCTTTCGGGTGAATCATCTTCTTCTTTTACTTGGCTCCATGGTGATCCCATCCCAGAAATGGTATTTGTTTTTTGGTCATTTGGCTGTGACGTCAACCTCCGGTCAACTTCACTTTGATCCAGCGAAAACGTCTGGCCTGATCAGTTGACACTCGATGGAAAAAAAGAAAACGACCTAACTGGCTTTTGCCTCGGATACCGGGAATCGCGCAAACGCGGCGTTCTCTCTCTCTGCAATTTCGGGCAGTGCACTTTTGTTTGGTTGGCGCACGCCTTTTTGAGCACATCCGGTTTATGGGGCTCTTTGATGTCTGCCTCTGAAATCCACAAGCGTTACGAGCGTCCGCCAAGAGCTCTGTGAAAGCAGAAACCTGAGCAGAGGCCTAAAGTGTGCCAACTGAACAGGTCAGATTGGCGTGCCCTTCTTGGGACCTGTTGGTTGGCTTGGAAAGGGAGGGCAAAAGGAAACCAAGCATTCTGGGCTCCATGTCGTCGTGTTGAGGCAAACCGATATGAACTTCAATTGGACCCTTTGATGGACGTCGGGGGGAGGATACATTCACCAACCGTTGTAAAGAGTATCTGCCACTAAAAATGAACTGACTAAAATGAAGAAAAAGCAGTGAGCCAAGAAAAGGCCTGTAGATTGCCAAGTTAACCTCATTTCCCGGGGGGGATTGGCCAAACACAAACTCCGAACTTTCTACTTACCACCAAAACTGTCCTGCCACCACAACAAAAGTGACTAAAGTTGCAGGAATTCGGAAAGTGAGTATATAACTACACCAAGCTGAAATCCGGCTGAAATCCAACAAATATTGGCTTTCCGCAAGCGAGCAGCGCTCTGGCAGAAGACGCCCGTCACCTGGGAATCGCCACATTTGGAGTGCTGTGGTAACTTCCCCTGAGCCACCAGAAAATCCTTCCAACCAAGGTTCAGGATTGTGTGCGGATCCTTTAGGTCTCTTTCCAACCCTTGGTAAGGTAGCAAAACGCTCTGTTTGTTGCAGCCCCCTACTAACAATGATCAGAGCCCAAGAAACACTAGAAACGAGAAGCAAGCCAACCACCGGGAATTTCAAGCTGTTTTTCAGGATCCTGGTGGTGTCCTTTGCTACCTCAGCTTCTGAGCCCGAAGGCTCGGGAACATGTTTCATAGCCCAAACTTAGGTTCACCTCTTGAGACCAAAGGCCCAAAGGCCCAAAGGTCCACCTCTTGAGACCAAACGATTCGCATCCAAATCAGGGCCCCCCTTGTTTAACCCCCCCCACCCTTGAGAGCATACAAGCAAATCGGGGGTGGAAACCCCGCCCTAAGCTGCGGGGTTTAACCCCTGAGCATGGGGGATAGGAGGGCTAAGAGCATGGCTGCTAAGAATCACACCTAAGACTCACACCCAAACGGCGTGGTTCATCCATGGGGGCTCTTAACTTCTTGAGCATGGGGGTCTTAAGAACCCCAAACAAAAACCCTGCATTGAGAAAAGGCGTGGCCATCCGCTTGCTGGTTTTGTATGTGTCAGAAAAGAATGCCATGCTGGGAAAAAAAATAAGACTGAATGTATACGTCCACGGATGAACCCTTATAAAGCCCTAGTTTATGGATTAATTCACGGTCCAAAATGGCTATGGGTTCATATATGGACCCATACAATCAACCATTGAAAAACTCAACGCCTCTCGCCTCTCAAAAGGTAAACCCACGGGGGCCTCTGCGACATTACTCACAATGCTCCAGCATCAAACTGCGGCCAAGTCGCCACGTTGAGGACTGCGAAGTACGTAAATGCCTGGTCCAGCCGCTCAGCCAAAAAAAAAAACATTGGCGGGACCCCACTTGAGCACATGGCTGTGGCTCAAAAAACCGGTGCCAAAATGGAACCCTGGTAAGTGGAAACATGGACCAAAACCTGCGTAACCCCTCCTGGTTAATTTTGAGCCACACCCACATGAGCACAAACAAGAACTACACTGGGGATACCTCCCAATTTCCAGACCCCTAAAACGGATCAACTTCCAGTTGGTTACCCTTTCAGGTGCTTCGCCAGGGTCACATGACACATTCCAGTGTGCTACTCAATTGTCCTCAGCCGCCCCAGGAATAACATCTGATCATAAGTTGGGGCCACTAAAAATGGCACTCCAAAATGGAAAAAAACCGACCAGGTTACATCAAAAGGTTGATTTGTATTGCAAGTAAGGCGAACCTGCGGCCCAGTGGCGATGTAGAAGAGGAAGAAGAAGACCCACATGGTAGATATGCCTTTCAGCGGCTCCTGCACGTCTACCCAGTTCCTTGACTGGCCAAAAGGTCAAGGCACACCCTCCCAACAAAACAGTTGACGAGTGGCCCAGTGGCTGATTCCCTTGAAAGGATTCCTTACCATGATGATCTAAAATCCCCACTAACAAGGTCCGTGACCATCCCTACCCCAAGGAAATGTCTGTTCAGCTTGGCGCGCATGGCCAACTGAGGACAACTTGGCCCACCCCTACGGCGAAAAATCATGTGACAATGTGAATTGTAAATTATGGCAATGCGACATGTGGCCAGGCAAAAACTTACCTGCTGATTTAGAGGATCCAGTTCCATATTTGCTGAGCCGAGAGGCACACCCCCTGCGATGCACATGAAGAGGCTGAGCATGGTGTCGGCCAAGGATCCGAAGTAGCGCTGGCTGGCCTGCCATAAATCATACCTATCCTAAGGGTCCCGAAAAGTAGTATGCAGACCCGGGGTCCCTGTACCACAAGTTGCTTTAGGGGTGTCAAAAGGACATATCCTGAGGCCCCAAATTCCATCAGGACCCTTAGGGTGGAAACTCCTTCCGACTAAAAATCATAGCCGGAGACGGGTAAAGACGCTGCTGCCCGTCCAACGGCTGAAACCCTCGAATACGGCGTTGGTCATAAGCACATGTTTCACAAGCGCCGGCTGTTTGTTTGACTTGTGGCTGAAATCTTCGCCGGATTCCAAACGGCATCATGTTCGGCCCAAGGTTTCAGGGAGATCTATAAACCCCAAAACCGCGAACCCAAGGAAACCTTGCAAACACCTCAAATATCCCCGGCACAGGTCCTAAGTCAATATAGCGGGGTGGATGATGATTAATCAGCATACAGTGGATGGACGGAATTATGTACCACTTTGAAACCATGCGAAACCATTGAATCATCATTCGAGGGCTTCTTAGGTGGCGCAGGATTTTGTACATCTGCAGTAGGGAGCGCGCCAAATGCTAGAAATTCCTGCAGCTGGTCTCTCAGCTCTCTGTTTGCTTAAGTCTGCTGGGAAAAACAATTAGTTTCCTTACGTAGTGCTATACTTCTCTTGCAATAAACTTTGGTCGGCCGTCGGCCTTCAGCATGCTTTTGTTCAGAGACTCATATCTGGGTGTCTTGAAATAGAGGACACCCCATGTGTGGTGGTTCCCTGTGGTTTCTCTTGAAAACAACCCACCAAACTTGCTACCAACTCCAAAGACACACCCTCGGTCTGTTAACCACATACTTTGATTTTGCCGCCTTCCAACAAATCGAGCAGCACCCAAAAAAGCACGAAAACAACAACACACACTTCCAACAAAATATATACAAAAAGAAGAAAAAAAAACATGCCCACCACAGTGCAGGGCTCTGAATCTCTATATCCGGGGGGTGTTCTCCAATTTGGCTGTGGCTCAAAAAACCGGAGAATTCCAAAATGGCTTGCCCGATCGGTAAGTGGAGACATGGGTACCACAACCTGCGCGGTCTGCCCCCTCCGATCGACAACTTTTGAGCCACACCCATTTTTTTTGCACGTTGTTCAGTGACCCTGGAGAAAAAAAAGGGAACCCTTTTTTTGAGAAGACCATTTTAGTGGGGCAGCCACCAAAAAAAAAAGGAAAAATAATAGGGGCCACTGAACAACTGAGGGTTGCATCTCTACTCTTGGTATGGTAGCGAAAAACTGACTGTTTTTTGCAGACCCCCAGTAAAAATGAACAGAACCAAGAAACAAAAAAAAAAAGAGCATGATCCAAGAACAGTGAAGAGGTGGTTGGTCGCGGATCGAGATCCGTGCCTCAAGCTCTCGTTCCGAGAGGCTGGGCAGATCCGGGTCGCTCAAGTGATCGTGCACCGCCTGGACAAACCTCGGGGCGTTTTTGTGAAGGAAACCCGCTGAGTCCAAGCTGGGGCTTTTTGGAGGATTTCCCAGGAAAAGGTGCCTGGGCATAGATGGCCGTTTAGGTTGGACATAGATGGGTTTCCCTGGTACATGTAAACCAGTGCCATCTAAACCAGTGCCATCCATTTTTCTGCCAAACTCAGCTGAAAAGGACACCTATGCGCCTGGGATTTGTGAGGCAATGTACTCCATTAAGACCCAATCAACCATCTGGAAAGGCGCGTGGGGGCGTGGGGGCTTGTGTGTGTCAAGTTTGAGAAGAAAAAAAAGAAGCAGGTTTAAAGGGACGCTACAAGGAAACCGACGAATGGCAACCCCGGATCTATTTAGGACCCCGGCTGGATTAACAGGGGGATGTCCCCCGAATAGAGGCTGCTCCCTTTTTAAGAGGCCTCCATCCCCTTCATGGGAACCCCGCAATAAAAACGGTTTATCAATCCGGGGTCAACATATCTTGGGTGTGCAAACCCATTTCGAGCCAAGCCGCAGCACCGCAAAGACGTAGACGATCAAAATCAGCAGGGCCAGGGCCCAGAACAAGGACACCAGCCTGGGCGGCCCGTTTTGCGACAAGTCGACAACTGTTTGTGGTTTAGTGGAAACCAAACCCTTCCATTTGCTTAAGCCCCCTGGAAAACATAGAGATGTTTCCAGTGATACTTTAAAACGTAAGGAATATTCTTAAGCAAATGGGAGAAATAAACACCTAGGAAACCGGATGGCTGGAAAACCAAGCAGCGTGTGCATGATCGAGGTGATCAGCGTCCGCAGTGCGATGACGAAGCCTCAAATGACTCACCGGCGACCCGACAGGTAAGTTGCCCTGGAAATGGTCAGCTCGATTTGTTTCATGCTCCTAGAGTCTCCATGACCCTTTAAAAATGAGTAGTTACCCTGAATAATGGGGTCATGGACTTACTTTTGAAGCCCCCCTCAACAAGGGCGGTTCTCCTTTTGGCTTCCTGCTCCTCTAAAACAAACACATGAATAAAAGGCTATCCGTTTCGGGACCATAACTTAACCATAACTAGCAATTAACCAATTCAGGAAAAACAAAAAAGCTACAAGGTAGATGCGCTTTGGGATCTGCATCTAGGTTCCATATTTGTTTGGCGGGCGGTGCCCCGCGAGTGGGTTCCGTTTCTGTCTCCCCAAATCCCTGAAAACGACAGTGTGTTGCTTGGATCCCCTGGAAAAAGTTGTCTTTCTCCTCCAAATCCTCAAGCACAGCTCAGTTTGCTCGACCCCCCAAAAAAAATATGAAAATGCTGTCTTGCTGTTGGGGCCGCCTCCCCCCCAAACCAAACCTTTGGATTGACACCGTTTCCGAGGCGCGGAAGATCCGCATGAGGCGGACCGCCTTCACCACCCGCGTGATGCGAATCACGCGGAAGGCCTTGAGGTTGACGACACCCGCGACCTTCTCCATCTGCGCCGAGTCCCCGTGCCAGACATACCTCACTGAGTCATCAGCAGGACTGATCGGTACCAAAATGGCTCGATTTCCAACTAGAACCAGCAACAAGGAGGCGAAGCCACCCATTTATGTTGGGTATTTTCCCGTACTAAGCTTCATCTGCCCGTTTTTTTTTGTTGGGCCCTTACTTGCCTGACTTCTTCATCAAAACTGATCGGTACTAAAATGGCTCAGACAAAGCAGACTCCAACCAAACCCGCTATGTTCGGGGAGGGGAATGGACTTCGAGCAGCAAATGATCATCAGGCTAGCTCCTTGGCCCAGCTGGGCCACAATCAACACCTGGTATTCATATGGTCGATACCCAGAATCATGTAAAGAGGGTAACAAGGCGGCGCAGGTACCCATTTTATGATTACTTCCTTGCTCACATTCATCTACCCAGGGCTTTGACTGTGGCTCACCTTCAGTTTTTAACCCAAAAATTGGAAATTGGAGCCGAGAATGGGTGGTTTGGAGGTGTTCTGGGGGAATTTTGTCCCATTTACCCTCTACAAGAAACAAGGCTTGATATCCCCGAGTTCCCCACCAATTTCCTGCAAGGCCGAGGTAGGCCCCCTCGGCAAAATGGCGGGCACTGAAGCTGGTGCTATAAAAGGTGGTCTATGGTGGTCTTGAAGGAATTGGTCAAGACCAAAAAGGTGGTACCATCGTGTGGATGGACAAACTCCTGCAGCAGTTGGTGGTTAGTTGGTCATGGTATCGTTTAGAATTTATGGGGCTTCATCCTCCCAATATTGGTGCAGAATTACGGGATTATGTCCATCTACTGTATTAGGTCTGTGTGTGGGCATGGCATAGTGCGCCACAAAAAGTAGCATCTTTTACACTCATTCTGAGTTGGGTTCGCGTCGTGGTTTGCAAGGGTGCTGGAAACGTGCTTGGGATCCTGGAAATTTCGACCATGTGAATCTACGCAGGTGACAACCATACTATATGTTTACCATGACACACTGCATATTGACATGCATATGCACTTGCATTAGGTTTGACGCCGCTTGGTGTTCGGGGTACTTTTACGGGGTGGTGCCGTTGGACAACCGGTTCCTGGAAGGCGGGCGCAAGACCCGTGCTCCTGCTGTGTATCTATATATATATATATATGTCTAGGTCCTCCAGTAGAGAGGATACAATAACGGTACCCTTTTTTCTGTAGTCTATTTTAGTCGGGGAAACCTTCCCCCAAAAAGGGTAAAAGGGAACTACTGGGGGACCTAGTATATATATATATATGTGTGTGTAAATATACTTCTATGTATATTATGTTGACGCCTCATGTTGGTGCATGAGAGCTGCGTGTTTCGACTCATGACGCCTCACGTTTGCTGGGCTTGGAGTCCTGGCTTTGGACTCCTGAGCACGGAGCAAGAGCAAAAAGGCGCGGCTCAAACAACGGCAGCATGGGCTACCCCGGAAAAATATGGAACCAAGACCTAAACATCTGCCTAGCTGGTGGTTAGAAGGGAGCCCAGGAGCCCGGAGTATCCAATTTTGTTCTTAAAAGGGGAGCCAAGGAGCTACCAGGAGGTCTGTCAGGACATGGTAGGTGGGTCCATATCATGGTTTCATGCTGACCCATTCCCAAATGAAACGGACGAGCACCCTCCCAAAGGGGGATTGAATGGCAAAACCTGTTGGTGCTCCGACCCAAGCAATGCAGCGTTTATCACGTCCGGGAGGCAAGCAGAAAAGCAAGAGAACATGACAGCTTTGGCCATTCACATCCCTTCGCCTCCAAGGACGTTGACATTTCACGGCGGCATGTCTTGTGGCCCTTTGAGACCCATAGAAGGCAAATTCTGCCCATAGGGGCCGGGTAGATACCGAAAAAAAGGTGCGCTCCACATATATATATATATATATATATATGTGGGTATGTGTTTTTTTGACGTGGCCGTGCCGGGAGGTTGGTATAAGGGGTATGAATCGCAGGTATGGTTCGGGGTATGGCTCGGGGGTATGATTCGGGGTATGGCTCGCGTGCCTCTGAACTCTTGCTTTGTGGCTTTGGACACTGCAAAGCTCCCGTGCGCTGGCAACTGGATAGCCGTGAGAATTTGGACCGCTTGGTTGCTACAAGCCAGCCTGGGGCGCTTGTGAGTGGCCTGAACTAGACAGCTGCCACTCTGTGTGAGTAGGTTAGCGAAAGCTGCTGCGCTAGGTGCGCTAGGTGGAAGGCGCAGAGCCACTGCCTGAGGCGAACGTCATGGCCGCCTACTTGGAGTTCAAGCGACCCGCGTGCTCACAGACCCAAGCAAGCGTTGCACATCCTTAAACGCCAGCCGCGCAGAGGCTTAGTGGGCCTCTCACAGGTGGTGAACCGCGTCGCGCTTGATACGTCGCAGTAATTCTCTTTGAGTTTTGTGTTTTTGGGCGGCATAGCTTCGCCAGTACTGCCCAGAGCGCAAGAGGCTCTTGGCTGCAAATGGCAGCAGAAGGGTATGAATCGGGGTATGAATCGGGTATGAATCGGGGGTATGAATCGGGGGACAGATTTTTTTCGACCGGAAAGACACCAAGACAGTGGCCCAGGACAGACAGCTGTTTCCACCGCGTCGGACAGACTGCAGGAAGCAAGCTCCAAGTGTCACCCTGCAAGTCCCAGCATCTTACGTCAAGCTGCACCCCCCGCCACAGCACCACAGATGCTACAGACAACTCTAGTACCAGGACATCCACGGGATTGCTCTATAACTCCATCCATTGGCACTTTCCATTGAAAATAGCAAGCCGAGACCGAGGTGGGTAACCAAGTGTCAAGGAACACCACTTGAGCCAAAATGGCCCCCCACAAGTAACCAGTGAGTGTGTGAGTGGACATGTC
The DNA here is from genome assembly GCA_963377175.1 of Effrenium voratum. Lineage (NCBI taxonomy): Eukaryota > Dinophyceae > Suessiales > Symbiodiniaceae > Effrenium > Effrenium voratum. Next base: position 686,035 of record CAUJNA010003549.1, on the reverse strand, counting down.
AACTGTACTTGGCCCCATGACATCAGAGCCCAACCATGCCATCAGAGCCCAACCATGCAAGCATCGCAGACTCAAGAATAGATCCAGAAACCACAAATGAACCAGGTATTACCTCGGAGTCCCTACCCCCTGGCATCGGTCCACATGTCAAGCTCTCTAACACTGTTTCCCCCCTTCTTCACTTGAAGTTAAACCCCTTATAGCTTCCAGCTATCCATGGATCAAATGCAAATGCCACAGTTCTTGCAAGTTCTTTTTTTGTGTTTTTTAAGGGGTATGACTCGGGGTATGGCTCGGGGGTATGGTTCGGGGTATGATTCGGGGGTATGGCTCGCCCAAGCCCCACCTCCCACGAAGACTAAAGAACTGACACGGTAAAAAAACACAGACCCATGTGTGTGTGTGTATATGCGTGTGTATAATACATACGCAAATACATCTTGTCCACAGCAAATCTCTCCTGACAGAGGCGCACGATGTCCATCACCAACTCCCACAAAGATGTGATGACGATGAAGGCATCAAACCAGTTCCACATCCTCAGCCCCAGAACGAAGCTCCGAAGCCCAGCTTCGGGCGGTTAATTCCGCTTTTGGTTGACTTTCAAGTAGGAAACTGGGCGAACAATCGGCCGACCTGGATGGTTTTGGGTATGGGTGTAGTGAAGGCTCTACAAAGCAACGGCTTCAAAATCTTTGTGGATTATGGCAAGGGTTACTGGCCACCTACTAAGTACCTTGCCCTTCAAGTAAAACGCGCATGTAGTCAAGGTAAAGAATTATTTTCCAATTTGGCCAACAGGGTTTTCTGTTCGGTGAGGCAATTGGATCCTCTCATTGGGGAAGCCCCGGTCAGGCGTTCCAAGTGCCGTCCAAAAAAAGCCCGACAACTCAGTTGGTCACTTGGGGCCATGACTAAAAATGGACCAAAGAGGGGAAACCAAACAGTCAGAAGGTCGATTCGCCATGGGCAACTGAGACACGGAGTTGCTGCAATCTCGGGCCAAGCAGGACACTGCTGAAAAGCGGTGTTGGGGAGGGAGTGCTGGTGGTTGATTTTGATCTGCTTGGTGTCCTATTCCTTTGAGTGGGTCAACTCACTTTGAAACAGTGGACGAAATTCCGAAATCCACGCCGAATGATTCGCACCACAAAGCGCTTTCCAAAACAGCACGTTTCTTCTGTTCACTTCGTTCTCTCTTTCTCTGCCGTTGCTTCCAGAGGGTCTTGACTCAGCAAGGCAACGAAAAAGGTGCCCACTGATATTCAGGGGCACAACTAGGCCAGCCCGGGCAGACACCAAGTAGGAGACTTTGTTGAGGTGGTTCATGTCACTGCCAACCAGGGGTTCTGCTTTAATCCGAAGTTAACTTCGGCCCATTGCATTCAGAGCGTCCATTCCTCCGAGAACAGGAAGCGCCGCCAGCCCTCCGCCAGTAGCCTGAGAACCAGCTCCAGCGCGAAGAGAAAGGCGAAGCTGTACCTGGGCAAGGCTCCAAAAAGCGAAAAACTCGGCCTCCCGCTGGTTGGTGGCTTCGAGCCGCATCGGTAGTTTGGTCAAGGGGTGGTTTCCCATTTATCCTCGGGGGATTCTGGAAGACAAGTGTCCTTTTAAAGGCCCCCCCTGTGGCGAGAGGGTACGGGTATCTAACCCAGAGGGGCCGCTGGAAACCACCCCATTCCATGAAATTCGGACTTGCAGAGCCTGTGCTTCGCCCGGATTTTTCTTTGTTGTTTTCGTCGAGAGCGGGTGGCCCAGCGGGCAATTTCTTGGTTGACCTTGGGTTTGGGGAGCAAAAAATCGCATAAATGTTAGCAGTTCAGTGGATTTGGATTTCAACCTCTAAACCACAATAATAAAGAAAAATGGGAAAACATGTGTCCCAACAACAACCATGCAATTCTCAAACTGAGAGTGACCGGGCTATCTTGGCCTGGTTCAGTAGAAACAACAAATGACATGTTCTGATTCTGTTCTATATAACCCCCCGAAGATATGACATTGCTTTTGGGGGTGTCTTTTTTGAATGTACCCCTTTTTGGTTACGAGGAAAGCCTAACTGTTTGGGGAGCCCCCCTAGAAAATGCGAGGACGAGCTGCCCCTTTGGGCTCGTCGACCCCGGGAGAGAGAAACAAAACAACACACAAAAAAACAAACAAAAACAAAAACCGAGGCGCTGGAAGACGTAGATGGCCGGCGGCCGGGTGGTGTCTTGTGTCCCCAGGCCCTGCTGGACCTCTACGCCGATGAAGACGGAGCTGGCGAGGACCACGAAGCCGAAGAACAGGTCGAAGGCCGGGTGGAGCCTCAGATCGGCTGATTGGAGTGAACAGCTTTTCTTTTGGCTTTTATTTTGTCTTGTTCTTTCTTCTTCTTCTTTTTTCTCTTTTAAGTGTTCTTTGTTTGTCGTTTGTTTTTTGTTGTTGTTTCTTTGGTTTCTCTTCCGTCCCGGCACTCCCGAAACCCCGGAAGTGGTCCGTACTTTCTTGAGGGGATCCTCCCAAAAGTGTTGGGTGCTTCGCTGTTGCAGAGGAGCCTCAGATCCAAAGGTCAGGGGCTCCAAGAGCGGATCCCCCGAAAAAGGCACTCAAAAGAAACCCGAATACGTCCATTTCGGAATACGTCCCCTAGAAAAAATGTTGTTTTTTCCAGTGATAGATTGCCTTCTTGAAACCAGCAGGCGAAAATTCTTGCATATTCTCAAGCAACTGAAAAAAAAAACTGGAAGCTACTGGTCCCTAATTGACCTTAGGCGCTATAGCCTCTATGTGGACTGGGGGGCGTATGGTTGAACAACTGAGCTGCTCCAATTCGGAAGGCTATGAATCAGGGCTGTGGGGAATGGACTCCACTTCTGTACAGAAAGGGCTCCCCAAAGACTAGTTTGTTGATATGAAAATAAACTTCCTTGTATCACAGAAGTTGGGAGAAACCCCGAGTGATCCCACAACCCTGCTATGAATTCAACATCCTTTTGGAGGACATCATTTAGATTGGGATTCCTGTCCATGAATCCCTTTTGAGGTGGTTCCCCTATTATTTACTTGGCCATGTACCTTTCCAGAAGGAGGCCCCTAACTAGCTCTTCGATTGGTTGACACTCTTTCCACGGTTTTGAATTAAGAGGTGGTGCAGTTGGATTTGGGTTCAAAGGGGTATACATCCGCTCATGTCGCCACTAAAGGGTATAATCCCATTTTACTTGGGGTGGTTTGGGGGTGGAAAACCAGTGGAAATAAAGTTGGGTATCAGTCAATGGCACAATTCCTCAAGAAAGCGATTTGTGTTGGCCACTGTCACCACGAACAAAACAAGACTCACTTTCTGAGTGGATGGCCCAAAGTTTGTCCAGCACTGGAATGGTCCGAACGCGAGTGGGAAAGTTGGCAAAGGCATCAAAGGAAGCCAAATGGAAGTGGCTTTCCTTTTCAGCTCTCCTTGAACCAATCTGAAAAAAGGGTACCGTCACACACACAGACATATATAAGTGCATATATGAACATAAAAATACGTAGTATATACTGCATACACATGCACAAAACGATCTGAATATCTAAAACAATTGCATCTGAGACCCATTGCAAAGCCTTTGCCAAACTCCGGCCGAGCAGCACTAGAGTCTGCAAGAACCACTGGGCCCTCTCAGTGGTGGAAGGGAGGTGCTTCCTCACGCTAGCATACCTGCGGTGCGGGCTGTAAAAACCAGTGGGGGGGGAAGGCAGCGAAGGATTTGGATTTTTGAGGGCCTGGGGCTTGGGGGCTCGGGGGTGATGGAGGGAGGAGGGGGGGCCAAATTCGGCCCTCACCTCCCTGCCCTGCAAGGCCCCATGAAAAAGGCGGCCCCCTTTGAAGCGGTCGCTTAAGATCCTTGTGCTTCTATGCTGACCTGCGATTAAACCTACGGTTAAACCACCTAATCACGACTGTCCTGAAAGCCTTTCCAGATTGCCAGCCAATACTACTTTCAAGGGCCCAAAAGATTTGGCAACAAACAAACACCACTTATCATGTTTTTTTACCAGTCACCAACCCCCGCCTCAATTGAAGACTGTCCTCTTAGCCCTCCAGAATCGAAGAAATGAGAACCCGAGCTTAATTACCAACTGCCGATAATTGCTTCTGCCAATGCAATTTCCCCTTAAGGGTCACCCCTCCCAAAACCGGAAAAATGGAACAGGCATCAAGTTACAGCCAACGTCTGGTTGCATGTTGTTTGACAAATCAAGGTTTGACAACATCGATTTGGAAGGATCGGTGCTACGTCGAATGAACCAATCCAGAAAGGGGGTTCCCCAAAAAGAACCCCCCCCCCCCGCGAAAACTTGTGGGTTTTGTCCGGTTCCTTGTCCATTTGCAGGAGTAAGCCTGGTTGTGGCATTGTGTTGTTTTTTTGTTTGGGGGGAGGGGTTGTCGTTTGATGGGTATGTGCGAAATAATTGCGAAAACGGTTGGATGAATTTCCCCCACGGAATCCCAGATGGGCATTGTTGGTCGCAACCAGTGCGCCAGGTTCTGTTCCAAAACGCCCAACTTTCATTTTCAAAGGGAATCTATAACCACAGGTTGTTTTTCCAGGGGACTTCAGCAAATGTGTCCGTACCTTTCGATTCGGGTCCCAGAATGTGGACTCCCCCCTCCCCTCTCAAGTTCGGCAAGATCCAGAGAGAAGGGGGTGCCGGATGCAGGGTCCCCTGAGCCCCATTAATCCCGCCGTCTCCGTTCGTCCAACCTCTGGCCGAAAGGACAGCAATACTGTGGATGGACGAACTCTATTTCGCACCACCGTTTGGAAACTCTGGCTTCTGATTCGACCCCCCTGTAACTACCAACAAACGTGATGGTTTTATGCCCATGGTTTCACCTTGTGCGAAATTGAGTTCTTCCATCAGTAGGTGCCTAAGAAACCCTGGTTGGTTCCCCACAGTATGGGACACATTTCGTGGTGCGGTCTCGGATTTCGCGTCCATCCACAGGAAAGAAAGGAAACCGCCTTGAGTCTCCATGACCCTTCAACAATAGGTCCTTGACCACCATGAACCCACTATTTAGGGTAATGACCTCATTTTAACAGGGTCATGGAGAGACTCTGGGCAGGGCTAAGGAGTGCCGGGCATAGTAGGAGGGGCTCCAAGGATTGCACTGGCCTGGCGCTTCGCCCTGTTTTCCCGCTTCAAAACCAAGAGGAACATGGCTACATACAACATACATACATATATAAGCATATGCACATATATATATATATATATATATATGCATATGATATATATATATATAAATAGTATAATGTGCATATATATATATATTATAGATGTTGTGGTAGCTGGGATCCACCGGAAAAAGCTTGCAAGAAAGGCCCGGCGCTTCGCCTCTTCCGTCGGTGGGTGCCGTCGGCCGAGGCGGCGGAGCGCTTCAGCGCGAGGTCAAACTGGTCGAAGGGCAGCAGCGCCGGGGTGAAGGACTTCCGGTGGGAGGCGCGCTTCACCTGCCGACAGCTTCCTGCCAGCTTCCTAACATGTTTTTTTTTGTATTACACCCTGGGAATACACCTGGGTATTGACCCCATTTAGGCACACTTCCGGAAAAAAAAGAAAAGAAAGAAAGAAAGAAACACGTGCTATTTTGAACCATTCTGGGTCATTTCCCAAGGGTGTAATCGTAATACAAAACCCTCAGAAGCTTCTCTGGCTGGGTATAGTTCAGTGGTTCGAGGGTGTCTCAAATCCACAAATCATGGTACCTGGAGTCTCCATGACCCTTTAGAAATAGGTAGACCCCATCATTTAGGGTAATGACCCCCATGTTTAAAGGGTCATGGAGACTCTAGGTATGTCGAACTACCCCCTGGCCAACTACCCCCCCCAAGTTAATTCGACTGGGGCTGAAATAAGACCCAACTCGGACCCAACTCGAACCACCAATCCGAACCACTTTGTGGAAAGTCGCCCCATCACGCCTTTGGAGGTGAGTGCAACGCCTGCCGTGAACTGAAGTGAGACTGTCACGTGACAAGGGAATGATCCTAAACGAAGTGACATGTTTGAAGAGTTGAAGAGTAAATCAACACGAAAAAAGCCAAAAAAGGAGCCATGCCACATAGTGGCTTTCCTGTGCAACTAGGGGGTTCCCCAAAAAACAAGGGCAATAGAAATTTCACTGGGGATTGGGGTGTACCAAAACGACATTTTGTTACGATCATAGGTATCAAACATAGACTCAAATGCCCAGCGGCCATGGGAAAAAGGGGGCATCCTGTTTTGGTTGTGGTTGAGTTTAAAGGGGAACTCCCAAATCGAAGACACAATTGGGCGCCGGCTGGGGAACTGGGTGGAAGCGCCCGGAGGCTAAAGGGAACCAGGGCGCCGAGTTGGGAGCTTCCATGGAATCGACGGCAGGGGAGGGCCACTCCTTTGCCCCTTAATGTTGGCCCCGGACTTTTTAAACCCATGGCTATTCATATGGGGGTGGTTTTGGCCCCTCCAGAAAGTGGTCTCAAGCCCCACTCCCCACCCACAATCGGACACCGCCCTTTGGCGCAAAAAAAAAGTGGGGTTGATTCATCTAGGGCCAACGTTATATTCGTCCGGCCTCGCCGTTCGCACTGGAGTTCGACGCCACCTTCTCAACCGAAGCCTCCTTCTCAACCGGCGGCGCGATGTCCGGGATGGGGCTGTCCTGGCCGAATGGGCTCTCAAATAATGTTAGCCCCGGATCAATAAACCCCTGGTTGATTAATAGGGGGGTGTCCCCTTTTAGTGGGGATTCATCACTTTTGGAGAGACACCCCCCAATAATGGGACGGGTTAGGGTTAACATTAGTGGTCCCTATAGGTTGTATATCCCATGAAACCTCCGGGTAGTGGTTCGGGGGGAGAGGGGGTTTGACCATCTTAGATAGCTGCAACCTACAACCCGAACGTTCTAAAGCTCGCAATTCTCTGGCGCTTGCTGGTGCGATAGGCAGGGGATGAGGAAATGAGAAATGGAATGACCCCGATTTAAACCATCCCTTATATGCTTTCCTTTAAGGGCATCCCCAGATTCATTCCCTCATTCGCTACTTAGCACAAGAAAGGGCTGGCTTCTTTTCGGTCTCTGACTGTACATATCAATTGCAATGAAGGCCATTTTGAGAAACACTCATTGGCCTTCGCTGGGACAACTGAGCTATTGGCTGGTCGGACTTGCTTTTGACCTTCACCTAGCGAGGGGGCTAGGTCCACTGGTAATTAACACAGACGCCTTTTGGAGTCTTGCGTCTGCAAAAACGAACTCCGTATACTCAGGGGGTCACTAAAAGGCAACCACAAACATGTCCCTACTATTGAACATGCCGAAGAAGACGCAAGCAATACATATATCACCGCCCTGCTTTTTCGTACCTTTGGGTTGAATAGACATAGCAACCATGATCTTGAATTGTCCCACACGCCAACCAAAAGTGGACCCTTCCAACCCTTGGCACGGTAGTAAATAGTTGACTATTTGTGTCGCCCCCGCCCCAGAAGTAATGAAATGAACAGAACCTAAACATCTCTCAGCCTGAAAACGTGCCGGAACAACAGTCAAACACCTACCTGGAGTCTCCATGACCCTTACAAATTGGGGTCATTTCCCACAATCAAGGGTGGTCCGACCCCATTGTACAAGAGTCACTCAAACTCCGGGTAGACCTCCGAGTGTTCAACTTGTCCGCTTCCCGGAATCGCCGTCCATGCGAACCCCGGCCCAAAACCCGTCCTTGTGCCGTTCCTGAAGGTCCCCTAGTAGAACCGGCCCGCGCCTAAAAAATGACCGGGGAGCTTGAAAAAGGAGCCGTCGGTGAGTGATCCAGCTTTGGCTCACTTGCCCCTGAGGGACCCAGAAATCAAAGGTGATCACCGAAATTGGGGCCATGACCAAACATGGAAACCACAACTGGAAAACCAAAAGGTTAAAAGACGTTAAAAGGTCGATTCGCTTTGGGCAACTGAGTTGGTTCATCTTTGTTTGATCCAGGAAACGGCTTGGACGCGCTTTTGTGGATCCACCCCTGTAGGATGTTAAAAGAGTACTAAAAGAGTACTCAAAAAGAACCTAGAGGGGGAAGGACGGGAGAAATCCACAAAAAGCGCATCCGAACCGTTTTCTAGATATTTGAGGCCGCTTATGGGTCAAAAACAAACCATCGGATATGGACGCCAGGTTGTCAGTCCTTCTTTCCATTTTGGGCACCTATGTCAACGACCCACACAGACAAGCTAAGAGTAGCCATCAAACAGGCGAAACGAGCGACACCTAGACCAAGACAAGAAGACACTTTGAAGGTCAGCTCCGCTTAATTTGCTGGCGAGCGAGTCTTCCTGCACGACCTAGGTGAACAAGAACGCCAGAAATTAAGCGGCAAAGAACTATTGCAAGGGGACAAACAGCTGCTTCTTTTTCGATCAAACTAATGTTGAACAATTAATTAAACCACACAACCATGAAACGTCAAAGTCTCCTCTGAAGCGCGTACTTGTTCCCTTACTTGCAAAAGGTTCGCTGGAATCCACCTTGGGGTTCGCTGCAACCTGAGCACATGTGACATGCAATTCAACACGCAAAAGAACACAGCACACACATCAAGTCACTACAAGCCCAACTAAAACATCGCAACAGAAAAACAAAAAAATCAGCAGCAGAAAGCCCACCGACACTGATCAGCAAAACAGCACACCATAAACGAAAGAACAAACATTTGTTTGTGTGTGTGTTTGTCGGTGTGATGTGCTGTGTTCTGTGCGTTTGTACGTGCGTGTGTGTGCGTGTGTGTGTGTGTGTGTGTGTGTGTGTGTGTGTGTGCTTGTATGTGGGTTTGTTTGGTGTCTACAGTTGCTTTGCAACTTGGTTCCCTGTTTGTTTGATTGCTAGCATGTTTTGTTTAAGCAGGCAAGCAAGCAAGCAAGCAAGCAAGCAAGCCAGCAAGCCAGCAAGCCAGCAAGCCAGCAAGCAAGCAAGCAAAGACAACGAACAAACAAACACGAGCACGCCACGAAACCAAACAAACCAAACAAACAGAAAAAGCACAACATACAACAATACAAACAAACAACCAACCAGCCAAGCAAGCAACCGACCAACCAAACAAACAAACAAACACACAGGTAATCAAGCAATCACTCAAACACACAAACAAAGAAACAAACAAACAAACAAACAAAGAATAAAAAAACAAAACAAACAAACAAACAAACAAACAACCAAACAACCAAACACACGATTCAAAAAAAAAAAAAACAATGCAAACCACAACATAACACACAAACAAACAAACAGCAAGCAAAAGCTAACAAACAAAACAAACAACACAACAACGCAAATCAAACAACCAACCAAGCACACACACACACACACACACAAACCTCAACTTACTCCCATGCTGACGTAGCCTGCCAAGCCACATTTTTACAAAGCTCCTCTTGGCTTTTGGAGAGCGGGGCAAAGCTTGGATCAAGATCTCGTCTTGGTAGTCAAACCTCGCGACTCAAACCCCGTGCAAAAAGTGACAACTGTCTGTCGGTTGAAAGGGCAACCAAAGGAAAACCAGAAGTCAAAAAGGTAAGCTTTTGGTCTGGCAGTGGAACCTCTGCATGACCTCCCTGTGCTGCTGCATAAGCAGGGCCAAGGTCCGATTCGGCGTGCCTGCGGCGAATCAACGCGCGTCTCACTTGTAATAGGGTTCATCGATCAATAGGCCAGATCGCGTGTAGAAATGTTGCCCCTTGTGTAGGAAAATGACAGGACCCAATAATGGTAACCCCGGATTAGTAAACCCCCAGTCAATTCATAGTGGGTGCCCCCTTTAGCGGCTAGCGGGAGTTCATTACTTTTGGACGGGAACACCCCCTCTTAATAGAGTGGGTTTATCAATCCGACACGAACAACATGCTTTGTACCCTTGTTCAAGGGCATTGTCAAGTATGGGCTGTGGAAAGCAAGAAGTAGAGAAGGCAATATATCGTCGTGCTCAAGAGCAACCAAGTACCTAGAGTCTCCTTCTGACCCGAAATAAAATCGGTCCGGTAATGACCAACCATGATTTAGGGTAATGACTCACCCCATTTTTAAAGGGTCATGGAGCAACCAAGTAGAATGGTGGCTTTTTGGGGTTCGCCATTTATCCAAAGACATCGTTGTTGCTCGCCTTCCAGTGGGTCCATTAAAGTAGCATCCGATGAATCCTCGCCATCTAAGCGGTGCTTGAACAGGACGCTTGCCACGCAAAAAAAAAAGGCCAACCACGAAATTAAACCAACAAAAGTCGCCAAACACCCGAAGTTGAACCGCATGGCTGGGACCCACGGGCAGGCAAAGGATAAAAAACTCGTCTAGGTCCAGATTTGAGAGGTTTGAATAAGTTGGTACCAACCTTTTTTTCCCGATTTTGTCTATTTTAATGGGGGAATTCTCCCTCCCGACCAAAAAAGCAACGGGGGAGAAGTTGGCACCGGACCGCTGGGGGACCGAGTCCTCGTCCTCCGTCTCGAGTTTCGACGCCTCGCCTTCGGAAGCTCCTCCTTCGTATCGGCGCTTGGGATCGAGGGAGAGGAAGAGATGGCCCGGCTGCACCGGGCAGGCGCGCTGCAGGGGCTCGATGGGCTCCTCCTCGTTGCTGGGGTCGGGTGGGTGGGGGAGGGGGGCTAGGGGCAGGGGGCAGGGTGGGGGGAGGGGGGGGGGGGGATGCGAGGTGGGGGAGGGTGGGGTTGGGGCGGTTGGGGGTGATGCGGGGGAGGGGGAGGGGGCTCTGGAGATTTTACCTGAAGGGTAGCGGTGTGTGGTGCCATTGATCCAGTGGCCAAGAGGGGAAAGTTGACTAGACATGGAGACCCCCTCCCCAAATTCCATGTTGAGCGGGTGGGGATCTCTGATGTTCCTGCTACACGCTGGTGTCCTCTGCAGGTAGTTGGTTTGACTTGTATCGGGGGCCGCCGCCACCCGTCCTGAAACCCCTGTCCTCCAAATAAGCCTCTATGAAGCTATGATACTGGGGTGTTATGCTTTTGGCGGGAGGCGCGCCCGTTTTTCAGGCAATCCACCTACTTGCTGAGGAATAATCACCCATAGCCTATGTTTGCCCTATGTTGCTGCATAGGGAAACTAAAGGAACACCCCAAGTGCAGAAGCCTCCAAACCTAAAAATGAACAGAACCGCCCCCCCCCCCCCCCACAGAAACAACAAACAAAGCAACTTGATCCAAGAACAGTGAAGACCCCCACGTGTTCCAAAGCTCCTCCAGCGCCAAGTCATCCATCGCGCCCATCGACCTCCCTCAAATCCGACGCCCCAATCAGAATCGAGCTTCGGTCAGCTAGAGAAAGAAACACCCGAGTAAACACGCAAACATCCATTGGTTGTGGTGTTTTGGTGCTTTTTGGTCTTTCCTATATATATATATACACATGTGTATATGTGTTTTTATGGGGAACCATAACAGCTATAGGCGCGATGCAGCATCCAGCTTGTTGCTCGTCGAGTTGGCAGGCAATTGTTTTGCTTCGATGCCTGCCTTGGACATGACTCGGATCGCGCAGTCTTCTTTTGAGAACATCTGCTGGTACCTCATTCCTGATTGGTTTAAAGGGACACTAAAAGGAAAAGCACGTTGTTCTTTTTGTTTGGGGAGGTCCAAATCCCAATTTTCAAAAATACCCGCGTGGCAACCAAAAAGTGATGTCCAAACCTGCTCCAAAGGCATACCATAGGGACCCTAGAGGTACACCGACATCGTCCAATTCCGGCCGGGCGATTGAGAAGAAACGCTGCGCAGCGTTTCTTCAGCGCGTTTCGCGGCTGAGCCAATTTCGAGTGAACTCTCTTTTGGGATTGTGTTTAAAGGGAAACTCAGTTGTCCCTGAAGGATGCAAAAAATGGTTAACCTGTTGGGGGCAGAAAAAACGGACCTAAAAGAAGGAGTTTGCCTTGGGCAAATGAGTAGGATAAATATTGTGGAACCCTGACTCATACCATTGACCCCGGTTGGGAAGCCGGTTGGGTGTCCCCGCCGAAAGGGGGAAACACCCCTACTAATAGCACGGGTTTATTAATCCAGCGTCAACATTAGGATGCCAGGGAGCCGCTGCAGCCATAGGAAGTGAAGGCTTCGTGGAAAAGGCCATGGCCATAGCGGCATCACCGATCACACCCCACCCCACCCCACTCCACCCCACCCCACCCCCCACCCTGGTAATTTGGACAGATGGCTTGGGGGTCGAACCGCCAGCGGCCCCCCTAGCGTCCAAGCCACGAGCTCGACGCACGGTTTGAACACCGACCTTTACCCTCCCATCCACAAACATGGAGCCTCACTGGACCACTTTCCTTAAAAAGGGACCACTAAAATGGTCCAAGCCCAACAAGTTACAAAAGTCCAGGAACACAGGGAGTGAGCCATAGCTCAGGGGTCAAGAATCAATAATCAAAGGACCCTGGTTTCAGATGGGAAGAGTGGATTCGCCCTTTGTCTGAGTCTAAACCTAAGAGTGAGTTGAGTAACGGAAGCTCATTTCAAGGGGCCCGGTTGAAAAGGGCTGCCTTTCACCGAAATGGAGTGAGTTGCGAACAATTGCGCAACTTGGGACCTGGGAATAAAAGGTGGAATTTTTGGACCCTTGACAACATATGGGATCACGGAAACCACTTGGGTCAGATCTGGTCAATTCGCTTTGAGCAAGTGAGCTTAGTGTGTAAGTTTTATAGAGCTAACGCAGGTGTTTCTAAGTCATCCAGAAGAGAGGTTAGAACAAGGGTACCCCTTTTTTCTGTAGCCTATTTTAGTCAGGGAACCCTCCCCCAAAAAAGGGTGAGAAAGTGCACTACTTGGGGACCTAGTGTTGGTCTTGTCCATTTGCCGGGTTGCCAATTTGCGAAATTACCATTTGGGTGTGTCCTTCTTTGCGGGCACCTCTTTTTGGCTAGGTGTTCGAAGAAAACCAAAAGGACCACCGAAGCCATGTTGGGGGGGTCCAACCTGAAAAAAGCCAGCCCCAGATTTTGGAGCCACTGCCAGACATATCACCCCCCCCTACCTGCGCCTGCGCTGCATCGCGGCCGCAAGCCCTCCGGGCAGAGCCTGGGGACTATGGAAGCGTTTTCAGTTCAAAAGGAGCTGGGGCTGGTCTTTCTTTGGTTCGACCCCGAAAATGGCATCGGTGTTCCTTTTGCTTCCCTTTTACACCACCAACAAGGGCGCACCTGGACCCTCAACATGCTCTTAAACATGGGTTGTTCCCCAGAACTATGGGGTGCAGTCCCCTTTTTAAAGGCTAGTTTGAGGGGGTCCAGGTACCTTTTGTTTGTTTTCAAAGGAAGCCGACAGGTAACTAGCATGTTTGGGGCGTCTGAAAAAAGACACACCCTGGGGGGTGGTTCTTGGGGTGAAGTGGCTGGTGAGTGGACAAAACCTACGCTCGCCAACTGAAGGATGAGTTTTGATGAAGCGAGTTTCATGGACGCACGGCAAAACTTCTTTAAACACCACGGGGTGCGAAGCGGGCACTGCACGGCCAGTAAGGCTTCTTGCTACAAAGTGCGAAGTGAGCACTAAGCATTGGCAGGGCCTCAGGGCTCTCGAAGTAATGCATGATTACTGGGTGTTCAGCCCTCAGGCTTGAATGGTTGCACCATCCCCTGTTGATTGCCTTGAACGGCCATGGTACGGTTGTTAAAAGCCGGTGTTGCAACCAACCCTGGCTGGTCCTAGGTGTCCTTTTGGACAATAAACATGTCACTTGCAAATGAGCATCGAATCAAACTAAAATCAGTGCATATCATGTTCGCTTGTGTGACCAGAAGCGATACCTGTGATTGTGGGAAACTCGCTTGCCAAAACAAGCTGGAAATCACGGGTGGTCACCTTTTGGGACCTCCTAAGAAGTGACCAAAACATGCCTCCCAAGACTTCCCCCTTAGACATCACCATGCAGAGGAAACTCGCCTGAAAGCGACCAAATGACTGATGTTTAAAATGGCGATAAAGGGAAGCAGTGACCCCTGCAATATGATACTGGGCTTCAAAAAGACAACATGTCAGCTTTGGGCAACCGAGCAAACAACCCCAAACACAGGGGTTGAAGCTTCCCTAGATTTCTCTCCTGGAGCGCACAGGGCTCTGCGTAGGAGGGTAAAGTCGGAGTACGCAGTACCGTTTTGATTTGGCCTTCGGCATGTCTCATGTAAATTGACCAAGGAGCTCCGATTCAAGATTTTTGGGGTCACGGCAACACACTGAAAGCTACCATCCATGATGATCCAACATGGTCAGCGGAAATGTAGCGTTTGTTCGGTCGAAACTGGAACCCCAAATTGACCATACCTGGCTTGTGCTCGGAAACCTCCCGTTGCCCGTTGCCACCTAAAACGCTAAACAGGGTACCCTCGAACAAGACCTACGCACATTTACTTTTCTTTTGGATTCCCACCAAAAGCAGACAATAATCAACAAGCTTTCGGGTTACCGAAGGTTCTGTACGACCTTTTCTGGGCAGAAGCTTAGCTTTCCTGACAATTCTGGAAGTCAACCCCTGAAAAAAAAAAAACAGCGCTCCAGCTACCACTACAGCAGGTTTTAAATCATGGAATCCCCCTGCGGTTGCCTATGTAGTGGTAATCGGAAGCACTGCGTTGAAGAATCCCGCCGAAAGCCGACAGGGGAACCGACAGGAACCGGCCCAACCGATACCCTGGCAATACTGCGGGTGGACGAAATCCTGCACCACCTAAAAAACTCTGGATTCGGATGATTCCCCTGTATATACCAACCAATACTGGTGTCCCATGGTTTCAATTCGGTGCGAAATGGATTCTGTCCATCAGTAGCACGCCCGTCGCTCACGTGTTTCTAGGTGAGATTTCAATGTCTCCGCGGCCAATTCGCATTCGTCGGCCGAGATTTTGCGCAGGGACTGGCTGCGCCTTTGGCGACAGCCGTGTCGTTTTCCCAAACCCAGAACGCAGTCAAAAGGTCGCGGCACCCAACATGCTGTTGTATGTTTTCCCAGGCGACTCTTTTAAGATTGGCCTCTTAAGGGGAACCAAAAGGAAAAAGCCGTTTTGCCGTGGGGTAATTGCGAAGCCCCACGGAAAGAAGTCTGCAAGGCGAAACTCAAGGCTTCTCCAAGGATGCGAGCTTTCTAGCTTGACTATCCATCTTCTTCTGCCTCAGTGGAGGCGGAAATGAAGGAAGCTCAAGCAAAATCCAAGCCCGACTTGCCGAAAATAGGGCTCCTTAAAAGATACATTTTGCAAATTTCACCAAAATAAAGGGAAATCACAATTTACAAGGCAATGTTCAGGTGCATAGTGTAAGGATCCCTGGAAAAGGGTTCCTCTTGCGTTGCACCTTGGGACAGGTTTGGCATGCCTCCAATGGAGTGAGTGCACTTTGGTGGGGGCCAACGCTTCTTGTTGACAACCGGTAGCCTTAAAACGGACAGCCCTGCCCCGAGGCACTAAGTGATGGATTGCCCCCTTCGGCATCAGAGTTTCATATCAAAGACAGTTTCAGGTATACAACTTATGTAAGGGGGTTATGTTTTACAAGCTGTATCTGTATCTGTGGCATTTCAGCCTTCCAGAACCCACATCTCAAAATGCCACTGAACTCAAAGTTGCTTGCCTTTTCGGGCCCAAAAAGTATTTAGACCACATCAGGGATCCTTACATTATACACCTGAACATTGCCTTGTAAATGGTGGTGTCCCCGTATTTTGATGGAAAAGCCATGTTTCAAATGGGCAAAATGTATCTTTGAAGGAGCCCTGCACATTTGGGGGTTGTCCTATATTCCTTTGCCCGCGATTGGGCCCTTGGGCCGCACTTGCGCGGCACTTGCGCGGACTTGCGCGCGCACAGTGGCGCAGAAACTCGTTTTCGTTGACCTCGGTTTGCGAAGTTTTCGTGTGGATTGCGCGCAAGCTTTTCTAAGCAGTGTGTTTGTCGTTCACACAGCAACCCACAAAGACTTTTCCCGCCGAGGTCGCTCCCGGCAATTCAATCACAGCCTGAAAGAAGGAAAGTGCATGTTGCGAGTGCCTATCCGTTGCTTGAACCGCGCGGCTAAGGACATCCGAGACAGCATGGCTAGATGTCTTGCTGAGGCTTCTCGTGCTTGCGCGAAACTTGCGCGCGGCTTGCGCGCGGCTTGCGCGGATTTTGTCGTGTCAGTTGCTGCTTGTTCAAGTCATGACTCATGACAGCAGAAGCTTTGGCTTCGTTTGGCGTCTGACTGATTCGAAAAGCACCAGTACGGCAAGAAAATATCACCTCCTTTCATGAAGCTAGGCAACATCAGTACGTGAAACCCTTCAAAACTGTAACCTTGCGCGCCCCTTGGGCCGCACTTGCGCGCTCCTTACGCGCGCACAGCTTTTGACAACTTTTACTTCTCCCCGTTCGGCGATAATTAAAACCGAAGACTGGGGTTTTAGGACGGCCCTCATTTGGGGGGGACTTTGCCAAAGCTTAGATCCTGCCTATTCGTTTTTACGCGAAAGTCAGACTTGAATGGGCTGAATCCTGATCCTAGGAGGGTAGGTAGCATGGAATTCGCGCACCACCCCCCAACTCGGCCACGCCGACTCGGCCAAGCTCCGGGTCCAACTTGGTTGACGTTGGGTTTGGGGAGCAAAATTTCTCAAATTTTAGCAGTTAAGTGGATTTGGATTTCAACCACTCAACCACCAAAAGCAAAAATGCAAAATGTTTCCCAACAACAACCATGCCAAGTGAACTTGCGAACTGAAAAGGGGAAAGGGTCAGAACCGGGTACTGCGATGTAACACATAGGTCCATGAACACATGCATACCCCATACCACACGTACCCAATTCCGCGAGCCCAGAAGAGTGCCACTGAACCAGGCCGGGGAATGCTGTGGCGCGGAATCGGCACATTCGTTTCCATGCCTGGGTGCATTAAAGTGACATCCTCACAATTGCCCTGCATTTTTTGTGACAAAGGGGAAACTAACCCACAAGTAAGTTTGAGAACCCCTCAAAATATTCACATTAGTTCACACCCAGTATGCATCTACATGGGAAAGCTACCAATCCCAACCGGCATTGAGGGATGCACGAAAAAAGCAGAAGCACAATTGGAAATTGGTCCCGGGTGCACCTGCCACAGATCTCCGTTTTTCTACCATCCAAGCCTGGAATTTTTCGTTGGAAGCCCCCAACTCAGGGCCACGTCGGATCGGTGAGCTCAGGGATACCTCCAAAAGCCGGTCGCTTCGCATGTCCTCTAATTCACCTGGTGAAGGTGGCGTTTTTGACCGACTCCCTGGCCTCCAACCCTCTAAATCACCTGGTGGTGTTGCTTCCCCCAACTCCGCGGCCTCCAACTCCTCGGTACTGCAAAAACCATAAGTTCCGTTAGAAGGGTGTGTGAAGCACTCCGAAACGCACCCCCCAAACACGATGGCTTCCAGTGGGCTTCCACTCACAAAAAGGACACCCCGAAAAAAAAAACAAAAAAGGCGAGCCGCCCGTATTGAAAGCTTACTTCAGCAGTGATCCGGATGCATGTTACACCGATCGAACATTGCCTTGCTTGTCAATGGTGGTCCCCCCTGATTTTGGTGTTAAAAAAGCAACATGTTTCAAATGGTTGCAAAATGGAGATCTTTTAAGGAGGCCTGTTCAGTTTGTTCAAATACGTGTTTGGGATCCACCCAAACACGTATGCCTTCTATGCCCCCCCCGGACAGATCCCAGATGTTGAGTGGATGTTCCACGACAAAGATGCGGACCCGGAATTAAGTGAAAACTGGGCCCCTCAAAAATGTTGTACCCCAGACACCCCTAACAAAGAAAGTGATTCCAGGAAGCAACCACAGGGGCCTTGTTAGAGTTGGTACCGCTTTTTCTGGGCTCAACCAGAAACGCAAGGGAAAACCGTTGCGCCCTTTTGGGGGTGTTTTCCATTTTAAGACACCTGGAGTCTCCATGACAACCATTAAAAAATGGGGGTCATGACCCTAAATATAGGGGTCATGACCCCATTTTTAAAGGATCATGGAGACTCCAGGCACACCCAACTTGGGAATCAGCGGATGTATTTCCGATGCGAGTTGCTGCTCCAGCAGCAGCGCCTGCTGCTCGTGCAGCATGCTCAGCACCTGCTGTTGGAAGTCCTGCGCAGGCGAATCCCAGGCCAATTTCCCCAACTTCTTGCGATCGGTGCGAGAGATGCAGGGAATGACCCATAGAAACTATCCATCCTGCTGTGGATGGACGTAATTCTGCACCACTTGAAAACCATGGGACACCATTTTTTGGTGTTTACAGGGGAATCATCATTCCTAGGTTTCTTAGGTGGTGCAGGATTTCGTCCATCCACAGTATGGAGGGAACCCCTTCCCTACTGAGCACCAGCAAGCAATGCCCACCCTCAGTTAGGGCTCCGGGTGAACTCTTCCCTACATGGTTTAAAAACATGAACCCTACTCCAAATATGTGTGTATGATGTCAAAACTGGACTAAAAGAAGAGAGGTATACATGATAACCTAATTTGGAGTAGGTGCAGGCCTCTCTTCCAAAAACGTGCCCGGAAACCCCGGTTCGGTTTTGGAGAAAGAAAGAGTTGTCTAACCCACGTCACATAAGGGTCCCAACTTCCCCCGCGCTCAAGCCCTGCGGACAAATCTGGGTTTCTAAGCCCTCAGCCAGCTATGCAAGACCCTGCTCCCCATTTTTTGGACCGTTGCTCCCTATTTTTGGCTATGCAAGACCGTTGCTCCCTATGTTTGGCGCGGTTTGGCGGCGGTCCCTTGATTTGGGTACCTCAAAAAGAATATGTTTTGTTTTTTTCTTCATAACCAAAAACCAAAAAACAAAAAACTCCCCCCCCCCCCCCCCGTGTCCCCCCCCCCCCGCCCGCCAAAACGAGCCAGCCTCGTGGTCCACCTGCTGCACATAGGCCTCCCCCGCGCTCTCGGCGTGGGACCCATCCCAGGCGATGTCGAAGCTCGCCTCGCGCTCGCTCGCGCGCTCGCCCCCGCCCCCCGTCCCAGCCTGTGGGACACAGTGGCAGCGTCGAGCTGCGGGACAAATCACCCCAAAAGTCCAAGCCCTGGGAAAGTTCATCTTTTACAGACATATAGCCCATGTTACCCAAAAAAGTTGAAAAGTTGTGCTTTTAAGAGGTAAGGGGATAAAGAACCCCTTGATTTTTTGCTGGCGGGGCGTCTCATTTAAGCTGCAACCTGCCAGTTTTGAGGAGAAAACACACACAGCCTAGTCATCCACCGGTCGGTTGGGCTTGACTGGTGTTTGGAATGGTTTGGCTTGGTTTGGTGTGGTTTGTTTGGTTGCTTGATCCGGGGTCGACAGTGATCCTTACATTATACACCTGAACATTGCCTTGTAAATTGTGGTTTCCCTTTGTGTTGGTGGAAAAAGCCATGTTTCAAATGGGCAAAGTGTATCTTTTAAGGAGCCCTGGTCAGATCTGGTCGATTCGCCCCGGGCATCGAAGAAACTGCCAGCACCAGCACTCCCCTGTCCCCGCCTCTTTGAGGCCCTGGGAAAGGCTTCGGTCCTCTTTCCTGAAGCGAGCGGAAGGGCAGAGGCTGATCCGTTTGTCCATTTCGGGGTCGAAATGGGCCAGCAGGATCCGTCAATTCGGGTCTTGGTTACGTTCTGCTCCCCTGCTACCCAAAAAGTTGAAAAGTTGTGTTTTTAAGAGGTAAGATTCCGTCAATCGCGTTTTTTCAAAATCGAAGCCGCCCCAAAAATGATGCAATTCGAACCCCTCAAATTGCAACCGCGGGGTGACGGGCGTGACGGGTTTGTGTCCAAATTGGCTTTCCCCACTCAAGGAGGGAACCAAAACGAAAACGACCCAGCTTTTCAAGCACCAAAGCAAACCACAGAAGCCCCGCAAGAAATGCACCACGCATACCATGCTGAAGAACCCTGAGGTCCGTAAGCTGACTGTTGAGAATGGAATCAAAAGCATGACCATCTTCTCAGTTGCCCCTCAGGGACCTGAAACAAAAAGGTTCACCTTTTCAAATTCCTCCAGTAGAGAGGTTAGAAGAAGTTGGTCCCAACTTTCTTCGGTTTTGTCTATTTTGGGTCCCGAACCCTCCCAAAGGGATGAGAGGTTGGGCACCTGGACCCTGTTGGGACCTAAGCCGACAGCCACGGAACCGCCCTCCGGAACAGAGACCGGGCGGAATGGACCCGCGCTCTCTGGGGGGATTTCAAGGGATAACGGAAAGACACATGCAATTTGAGGGGTTCTCAACATTATTTTTTGGGTGGCTTCGATGTTGAAAAACGCGATTTCAAGGAAGGGAAAGACGCATGAATCGCCATCAAAGCCGACCGGTACAAAAATGGACCCAGAACCATGCCTCAAGAATAAAGGCGGATATCCGCTATTTGCGACTGGGACTGCCCCTTAAAAAAACGTCATCTACACAGGTTTTGATTGTGGCTCACATGGTAGTAGCTTTCGGCTCTGGGAATAAAGACGCGTGGTAAGAACTTTGGCTTTGGGAATGAAACGTTTTTTGGGGGGATAAGATGGATGGCCTTCCTCGGTTCCCGGTAGGCCGGCGGATCATTCTTGGATCCGAAAAAAACATGCTCCGCCGGGCGTCTTGAAGGTGCTCACCGGCACCTGTGCCAGGTCTCCGCAACTTCCATGTGCCTTTTCGCCCCTGGGGAAACAAACAGGAAATCTGTCAAGTCAATCCCCTTTAAAGCCGAAAAGGGAAACGTAAAAACACATTCTTAAGCAAAGTTGATGTCCTTTAAAGCGGCGTGTCACCGGCGTGTCGATCTAACGAAAAAATCTGCACTGCGGAGGGGCCCTCTGAACTCCGAAAACGATTCTTCACGTTTTCGGCATGTCAGCTCTGAAGCCTGAAGCGCAACGGCTCAGAGTCTGCCCCTCACAACCCTTGGTATGGTGGCAAGCAAGCTTCGTTTTTTGCAGCTACCTAGAGTCTCCATGACTCTTTAAAAATGGGGTCATTACCCTAAGTAGTTGCCACTGCTTGAAAGTTAGTAGAATTTAGTTCTCTGGGTCTCCGCTTGCCACAAACAGAACACATCAGGAAACCACCAAAGCGTGGGACATATGTTCTGCACACCTGTTTGGGGTGGTTGATTCTGGCTCAACTGCCACAAACGAACGGTGCACATTTTGGAGCCAAAATTTCGATGTCCCTGGAAAACAAAGCCTAAACTTGTTGGATTCCATTCAATTGTGCCTTCCCAGGAACAGGTAAAAAGTTTGGATTTGGAGGCATGCATTCATGTGGACCAATATTGACAGGTCAAGTCCGGTCGACAGCAAACACCAAAGCCCCTCCTTTTTGGTCAACCGGTTCTTAAAGTTGAAAGAACAAATCACAAGTATGTTCAACAGAAAGCCGAACTCGGCCAACATAAAACTATTGCCAAACATCCCCCACTCAAGGGGACTTTGGAGGGGGTCAAAACCCGGCACCCGAGGACAAATCAAACAGCCAACATCCGACAAGACTAAACAGCTGAGTTCAATTTCAAGAAGGCCAAACCCCAGGCCAGCCATGGTTGGCCATTTTCGTCTAGTACCTTTGGCTTTGGGAAATGGGACAGAGGGAGCCCCTTTTCTTGGTGAGGCTTGGGCTCCTTTCAGCCGAAAGCCGCCTGTCGCCGAAACGTTGAGAGAGGCCTCCCAGTTGGCGTCCAGGAACCGGAGGTCCGTGTCAAGGCTTAGGGTGAGGCGACCCAGGGGGAGGTCCTGGCCGAAAGCTCTCCCACCCTCGACCCGGAGCCCGCGAGGCGTTTTTTTCCCTCGGCGGCTTTTTCCCTGGCGTCCGCTTCTGACCCTTTAAGAATAGGTCCATGACCACATTACTTAGGGTAATGACCCCATTTTTGAATGGTTGGTTTTTTCCACCTGCAGTCTCCTTCTGACCGTAATGACCAACGATGTTTTAATGGTCATGGAGACACTAGACACCTGTTTCCGGCCGTTTTCTTTGGACCATAGGGCCCAAAGACGCTTTGGCATCCGCCAGAAGAAGCGACACCCGTCCGGAATTGGTTGGCCCATGGTGGGAAATGAGCGGCTACTAGGGGCTCGAGAGGGCGCCAGGGCACACACAAAAATCATAGTGCCTGCTTCACTCTTAGCCGCCCGAAAAATAACCTTCCATTTGCTCAAGCGCCCTTGAACAAATAGAAGATATTTCCAGTAGTGATAGATTCCCTCAAAAACCAACCAAGCGAAACCAAAAAAACATACTCTTACGCAAATAGATGTTTAGCATTTTCATCTGAGGAGGCTTTAGTGGGGCTCCATTTTTCAACCGGGCCGATGCCAAGGGGGGGGCGGGGGTTGGGGGTAAGAACCTCAAACGCTTGACTCCCGACCCAGTTATATATTATATATCTGGGCTGTCCTCAACCCCCCCGCTAAAAGTTTGACTTTTAGTGGGTTAAATGGAAATCCCACTAAACACTAAAAGGCTAAAAAGCTAAGGGGATGGCTTGGAATCACCAAGATATATAGATAATTTCCTTCTAGCCCCTATCTCGTGAACCTGGCAAACGCGCGATGCCAGTGCCAGCCGTAGCACTTTATCAAGTTCTTCATGACGGTGTGGATGCCTATAACGGCAACTGGGAGCACAGAAGCATGGAGTTTGAACAAAATCTGGACCCTTGTCCTGCATAGCTTTGTCCGGCTGCCACTGGACCCGCACCTGGCGTGCTCGTTTCTTTGTGTTTCTCGCCGCGCTGATAATTCCGGTTGTCAGGGCCCCCCCCCAAGTGGGGAACCCCTGAACCCTAGTAGCACGTATTCTTGGTTGACGTTGGAAGGGGAGCAAAAAAATACATTTTAGCAGCTAAGTGGAAATTTCCCACTAAACCCACAATAAGCAAAAATGTAAAATGTTTCCCAACAACAACCATGTATTGGGATTCGGGGGCCCTTGCCAACCATAGGAAATGAGCCAAGAGTCCTAGAGCCCCGCCGGGATAGGGTCGTAACTGTTGCGGGCAGCTCCGGCGCCGGGCAAGACTTCTGGGGATTCGCTACGAGCTCAAGTTGCCCAGTTTGAGCCAAAAAAAAGTGTCTGTGTTGGTTTCTCTTAGAGAAAAAACACAAACGCCCAGTATAAAGATCCAACCCAATAGCAGTAGAGACGCTGCTTGGGCTTCAGCAGCAAACAACACGGACGCCCGGAATCTCTGTGCGAACTGGGGTGCTTCCTCAAAAGGGACTGCAGGTGGTTTCCGTGCTTGTGGGCCTTTCAAAACAGAGCAGCTTGGCCAATCCGAATCTTCCATTGCTTGTTTGCCCCCTGGAACAAAAAATGTCCAGTGGTGAAATCGATTCCCTTTAAAACCAACAAGGGAAAATATAAAATATTCATTTCAGCAAATGGAAGCAATCCACACTCCCAGGATTGTTGTATAGCCACTGCATAGGGGACCCGTGTCGCAACCCCAAAGTAAGGCTCTTGCGGATTGCCTTTGCTTGGTTGTTTTTGGAAGGGGGAGCAACAATTCCTCAAGTTTTAGCAGTTCAGTGGACTTGGATTTCAACCACTAAACCACAATCAGCAAAAAATGTAAGGACTGTTTCCCAACAACAACCATGAATGGGGAAAGCCAACCTTCTCCTGGGGATTCATCCCTTTAGTTCAGCTTCCAACTGTTGGTAGCTTGGATTGGTGGTTTCCTAACAACAACTATATATATATATATATGGTTTGGCTTCCCTTTAAAACCAGCTAATTTAATGAGGCTAAGAGGGTGCAACCAAATGTAACAACTGTTTCCTAACAACAAGCATACTAGTTTGGCAGATACCCACATGTATTCTGGGGCCCTGTCCTGCCATCCTGCCAAGCAGCTGGGCATTCGCCTTCCTAACAACAACAATGTTTGAACAGCCCAGTTCTCTGGGTGTCCTTTAAGGAATCCCAAAACTTTCGGCCACGATTTTGAAAAAAAACCAGGGAAGCAAACGGTTTGATTTGGCCCCCGGTAGCAGGGGAAATACATATTGTTTGATGTTGTTTGTTTTGTAAATGTTCTTTTAACTAAGTATTTGTTTTAAGAAAAAAACAAGAAGAACAAAAACGGCAACACCATGGCGGTTGCGCGCAATGCCTTGTATCCAGCAAACTTGGAACTACAAGTTGTGGCCTTGTGGATTGCTATTGCTCAAAAGCTGGGAAACCGAACAAGCCATGCTCATTTAGTTTAGTGAGTGCGTGTACCCCTGACCAGGTAACGGTTGGGGCTTTTGCATCCGCTCTTTCCATTCTCGACTAATCGTAACCCGGTAAACAACAAACGCCCACTGCAAAGGTGATGAACCACCAGTAACAGGGGACACTCCCGGTTGATCAACGAGGGATTTTGTTAACCGGGGTTCCCATGAACTGGGTTGGCCCAAACAAGTCCAGACTTCTTTTCCACAACGGTCCTCCCAAAGGAGCAGGGCCCAAAACCCATCTTTGAGTTCTGCCAAGATAATAGTTTGAAGAGGGCTTACTATAAATCTCATAAAACCAGGTAGGAGAACCCGTGGCTACAACTGCCCTCTTCAAAGGGTATCAAATCCGGAAACTTGGGAAGCGAGCATTTGCTGAAGAAGCTGCGAGGGAATACTGCATCTACCATGGTAATCGACCCCTCAACCCAAACCACAAATGGAAGCTAGCGTCCCTTAGCCCCCAAAAATGCTGTGGAATCCCGAAATATTGCCAGGAAGGATATCCCATTATTTGCCATAGTGTGGCTGGTGTGCTTATCTCAAGGACATGGTAACAAAGGTAACCGATCTCTTTTTCGGGTTGCTGGACTAAGTCTGCACAACTTGAAGTCTCCGAGAAAAAAACGGACCGGGGTCACTGCATGTCCGATTCACAAGTTGCACTGTACGCGCGGCGCCCGTTGAAACCTACATGCAGGACCTACATCATGGAGGGCTCGCTTTACACCCGGGCGAGCTTGCCATGGAATAGGCAAAATAAATGCCCAGGGTACACCAACAAACAATATTTAGCTAACCTTCAAATACAAAATACTTCGAGAAATGCCAACACAGGCAGTGTTTGATTCACAAACTTTGGTACGGCAGCAAAACACCGTGTTGTTTGCAGCCCCCTACTAAAAATGAACAGAACCCCAAAACCAAGCAAGTTGCCAAGAACACTTAAGTTTGTGTAAAGGAAGGAATTGCTTCACTCGATTCCGGCGATTCCAATTGCCTGCACTTCCTGCTTGCCCAGCTGCATCGTCACCTGCATCGGTGGGACAGGACGCCTTCCAGAAAGGTGTCGTACATTGTACCCGACCACCAACTAACATGGAAGTGCACAAAGCCTCTTTCCAAGAAGAAAGTAGTCTTTGTACAGGGGTCTGTGCACTTCCACGTTAATCGGTGGGAGGGCAAGTAGGGAGGGGTTCCCTGCGATTTTCCTTTAACACCCCAAAAGGCACCCTCCAAAGCAGCACACCCATATATGAACTTCTTGTAAGTCTCTTACAATACCGGCTATGGACCAATTGCGGCAAACCCGTCATCAATGGGGCCCCAAATGGCCATGGGCAATTGCGACATCTATTGTCTCCGAAGTGTAGCACATTTTTCCAGAGCTCTGCGCATCCATTTGCACCCCCAGGACCCTTCCTTGAGGGGAAGGGTCAAACAGGTTTTAACTCACTTCCGATTGAGTGGATTGGCCAAACAAAGTAACCAAACTTCTTGTTTGCCACTAGAAAGGTCTTCCCAAAAAGTGACTAAGGTGCAGCAACTCTGGAAGTGAAGCATACTGTGGTCCCTGTACAATTTGAGAAACCCTGGAATGATGATTCCTCTACAAATGCTAGCGAACATTATGGCTTCCTGGTTGCTGTTGACCCCCCTGCAAAAAGCTTTCCTTTTTGGGGTTTAGTGGAAACCCCTTGATTTCCCAAAAAGTTGAAGTCTAAAGATCCAACCCAGTAGCAGTCAAGAAGTAGTACAGGGTTTCGTCCACCACAGTTGCACTAAATGGCCGTATGCTCAACGAGCCGCACGACCGTCCGACGCTTGCTTCTGCTCGACGGGCACAGGCAAGGGTCCTTGCCGCTAGCCGAATGGTTAGCTCCCTTCCGGCCGAGTGGAGTGGCCAGGAAAACGTAGCCAAACTGTTTGTTACCACCAAACTGGTCTTCCCCAAAAAGTTGTTTAAAGTCCAAGAATTCAGGAAGTGAGACACCCTTTATGCTTGCCACTACAGTGGTTTTCCCAAAATTACAAAGTCCAGAAACTGAGAGGCTGAGTTAAACGCCCGTGCGCAGTGCTGGGTTCACCTGTTGACTTGATCTTATGAGTTGCAAAATGTGTATGCGGGTACGTGTCAAAATCATGGGACCCGGCAAAATGGTGGTTACTATTATTTGTTACTTTTGGTTTCCTAGTCATACTTCATCTGGACCACTTCTTAGGCCGCATTCATGTTAGGATTTCATGAGAGACAAACAACAAAGATGAACTATGTGGAAAAACAACCTTGGCCAAATTATGATCCCCAGAGCCATTTACAGCTTTTATCCTCATCTCTCCTTTTAGTTTCCCTTTAAACTCATCTTGCCCAAAGAAACCCGGTAGAACCAACCAAAAAATGAAGCCCCTGCTGTGCTGGACCGCTGGCTGTGCTGGAAACGTGCTCGAATTTCACCGCAGGGCTCCGATCCCGGCCAACTCGATGCTGGCCATTTGCTTAAGTAGGGCTCACGCGAAGTTCCAGTTGAGAAATTGTCTGGTGTCCGTTGAAAGGATCCCCCCTTTTGGAGGTTCCAAAAAGGGAAGTGGAGGAAACCCTCTTAAGTCCCCTAGAAAGTAATATCTCCATAGGTTCCCATTAACACCGGCAGGGGGGAACAAAGACTATGCTTCCGATCAATGGCTCGAAGCCAACAGAAACTTCTTTTATTCCCCTGTTGCAGCCCACTACCAATGAACAGAAGCAAGAAACTCAGCTAAAGAAGCAACATGCAAGAAGCAATGAGGTAAACTAAGTGCATTCCTTTTTGGTGTTCTCTAAATACCAAGAGGAAGTCCAACCTATTGTTGAACCCTCCTTGTTCAGCTTTCCCCTTTCCCTTAGTTACATTCCTTTACTTGCAATTTTCCCCTTCCGTCTCCCTTTGCCATTTCCCAGGCTTGGGTGCCATGCCCTTCCTTGCCGTGCCCCGGAGTAATGTTGACCCAGGATTAATAAACCCGTCCCAGTATTAGCGGGGTGCTCCCTCCAAAGTGATGAATCCCCACTAAAAGGGGACACCCTTCTGTGGATGGACAAAATCCTGCACCACCTAAGGAACCCTAAAATCATAAGCCGCCGTCCATCCATAGTATTCATCAACCAGGGCTTTATTAATCCGGGGCTAATATAACATTAACGGGCCGGCCATGCCATAGGCATAGGTGTCCTTTTGGGGGAAATGGATGGGTTTCCCTGGTAGATGACTAAACCCAGGCAAGCCACGGCGATCGCCACCTATGGCTCTACAAAAACCACCCAAAAAGGGCCACCTATGCCCCAGACCCCAGACCCCGCCCGTGAAAACCGCCCCCAAAACGGCACCCGAAGCCGCCGAAGTCCCCCGCGGGTCGGGTCGGGTCGGTCGAGTGGGGTCCTTGCAGCAGGCCCTCCTTGGTGCTGAGCCGCAGGAAGGCGCAGACGTAGCCCGTGGAGCTGTTGTAGAGCCTCGCCGGGTCGGTCGGGTCAAGCGCCGCGGGTCGAAATGTTAGGTCCATGAACTCAGGAGATTCCCTTGAAAGCCAACCAGCCGGAAATAACAAACATTCTTGAGCAAATGGATACTAGGTCCGACTCCAGATTTGAGAGGAGCCGCGAGAATTTGGCACCCGTTTCTTCTTTCTTTTTTTTTTCTTCGGATTTGTCTATTTGACTACAGGGCTTCCTCCCAAAATGAGAGAAAGGGCACCTGGCTGGGGGACCTGGTTGACCGGCCCCGGGCTTCCGAGGCACCGGAACAGGGGAAGTGAACCCACAGGTCTGCTGTTTAGGGGCCCCGTTCCCCCTCTCAGAAAAATGACATACATGAAACAAATGGCAATGGGCTTGTCAAAACCCCAAGCGGTTAGCCCCCAGTGAACGTCAACCAATCCAACCACTAAAATAGGTCCTAAAATGGGTGGTGAATTCACCTACCCCAACATGGTACCATTGGTTTTGAACCATGGCCAGATCAAGAAAGTGTGGCGATCCCGTCTTCCGCTCTCCTTCAGGGAAAAAATGACTTGCCTGCCATCTACCCTCCTGTCCACTAACATGGAACCGACCAGGGTCAATTCTAAACCAACATGTTCTTCCAGCCGATTCCGTTTTTAGTGGATGGGATGTTACTTTCACCGAACTGTCACAATGGAGTCTGGCAAAATGGGAAAACCATCCCATCTATGGGTGGATCCAGGCTGCTTTTTGCCAAGTGTTCCAAATCAGCCGGGGGCTTCCATCGCAGCCTTTACTGACAGGTAAACACACAACCGAGGATGCCGCTTAGGCCAGGGTCCCGCGTTGGAACGAAACAGAGAAACTCACCTAACCCCCTTGGACAATCTTTGAGTCCGGAGAAACTGATTGAACTACACCGAATTCACCAGGGATCCTTACATTATCTCACTTGCCCAATGGACCCAGAAATAAAAGGTTAACCTTTTGGGGCCATGACTAAAACTAGACCAAAAAGGAAAAACCAAAATGTCAAAAGGTCGGCTTTGGGCAACTGAGTCATCTCTACTCTTGGTATGGTAGCAAAAAACGTTGTTTTTTGCAGACCCCCAGTAAAAATTAACAGAACCAAAAAAAACTAAATTACACCAGCATAGACCCCAGATAGCAACGGCTACGAACCATGACGCAGCATCATAATGGTTCCCGCGGCATGATAATGATGATATGTTGACAGCATCTTGATGATGTTGACGAAAATACCACAGCTACTCACAGCATTGTGCGCTACATAGACGCGCAGACAACGCCCTAGTGAGTCCATCAGCAAAACAATGATGTTGACAGGATGATGCTGATACACCAGCCACAAACGATTCCGCGCTACATATCTAGCAAAGAAAGGCAGAGACGACGTCCTAATGAGTTCGACAGCATCATGACGATGCGGACAGCATCATGATGATGCTCACAGCATCATGGTGATGGCAAAGGCAGCATCTTGATCATACCACAGCCACGAATCATCTTGCGACAGTGTAATGAAATTCAGCATCATCCTGATGTTGACAGCACTATGCCCGCCACCACACCCACGAACCATAACGCGGCATCGCAGCGATTGCAGCAGCATCATAACGTGGTTGACAACATCATGATGATACACCAGCCACGAACCATTACGCGCGATAGTTAGAGCAGCAACAACGTCCGAATCGGGTCAACAGCATCATGATGCTGCTGACAGCATCATGATGCTGTGGCCAGCATCATGATGATGCGATAACCACGATACCCCAAACAGCACCCGCCCTAGCCCCCTGCCATCCATATGCGCCCGCACCATCACCAACACCCGAAAACAGCAGCCCCAACGCAGCACCCGCGCCAGCGCCGGACACGCCCCCGAGCACCCTGCCGTCACGTACTGTCACCAGCACCTGAACCTGAACCGAACAGCACCCAAAACCGCACCTGCGCCCCAAAGTGCATGCCCCCTAGCTCCCAGCCGTCAATCTTGCAAAACAATTTCCCTTCTTCATTAGAAGTCTATAGTTTCCAGCTAGCTGGGAAATAAGCCCACGCGGTCAGCTGCACCTCCAACAGCAACACAAAACAGCACCTGCACCACCGCCCCAAACTGCATGCCCCCTAGCACCCGCCGGCAATCTCCAAAAATTGCGCCCGCAACGTCAGCAGCACCTCAAGCAGCACCCCAAACAGTACCCCAAAACAGCTGCATCAGCTCCCCAAACTGCAAGCGGCCATCAATCTTGCAAGAATGCGCCTGCACCATCACCAGCACCTCAAACAGCACCCCAAACTGAGTGCCCCCCCGCTGTCCATCAGCGCCTTAAACAGCACAGGCACCAGCACCGTAATCAGCACCGCAAACTGCATGCCCCCTAGCACCCGGCCGTCAGTTTAGCGGCACCTCCACCAGCACCCGAAACTGCATGCCCCCTAGCACCCGGCCGTCAATCTTGCCAAAACAGGACCTCCGCCAACACTCCAAACTACATGCCCCCTATCTCGCAAAGCGGCACCTCCACCAGCACCCGAAACTGCATGCCCCCTCGCACGGGGCCGTCAATCTCGCAAAACTGCACCTCCACCAGCACTCCGAACTACATGGCCCCCTATCTCGCAAAGCGGCACCTCCACCAGCATGACTTCTAGCGCCTGGCCGTCAATCTCGCAAAACAGGACCTCCACCAACACTCCAAACTACATGCCCCCTAGCACCCGGCCGTCAATCTCGCAAAGCGGCACCTCCACCAGCACCCGAAACTGCATGCCCTCTAGCACCCGGCCGTCAATCTCGCAAAACAGCACCTCCACCAGCACTGCAAGCTGCATGCCCCCTAGCACCCGGCCGTCAAGCTCGCAAAGCAGCACCTCCACCAGCACCCCAAACTGCATGCCCCCCAGCACCCGGCCCTCAATCTCGCAAATCACTTTCCCTTCTTTATTAGAAGTTAGAACCCCTATAGCTTTCAGCTATCTGGTGAAAAACCAAAAACATGCCAAGAACAGTGAAGGAGTTATACACCTAATCATTGCAACTTGTCAATGGCGGTGTCCCCTTATTTTGGTGTTGAACAAGCCATGTTTCAAATGGTTGCACAATGGAGATCTTTTAAGGAGCCCTGTTTACTGAATACGGAAAACCCAAAAAAAGGCCCGGTCCCCCTTTTCACGTACCGACCCCAATCGATCAATAACCCCAGTCAGTCATCAGGGGTCCCTTTCAGGTGCTGGAACGCATATCTTCTAGTTTCATTTGCTTGAGCCCTCCGAAAAATTAAACCATTTCCAGGGATAGACTCCGTTTAAAACCAACAAGGGGGAAAAGCAAAGAGAATAATATTGTCGAGCAAACGGACATCCGGAAGAGAACGTTCTTGATAACTGGGGGGGGGTGACTCAGCGGTGAAACGAGTCGTGCTTTTGGCTTGCCCAAGGCTGCGGGTCCTGTTCCATAGTCCAAGCAAGGGTCCATGATGTACCTTGTTTTGAAGGAAACCAGGGTGTGGGCAAATCAGACACACACACACAAACACAGACACAGACACAGACACAGACACAGACACAGACACACACCAGTCATAGGATCCCCAACACGCCCTCCCCTAACCTAACCACCCCCTCGTTCCCTAAAACAAAACCCTAAGGCCTTGTTTGTGCAGCAAACTGGGGTGTCTGGGCAAATAAGGCCATGATCCTTGGTTGCAACATAAGTTGTATGGCGGGAAACTGAGGCCTCGAATGAGTCAGAATCAAACCTGGGAATTATGAAAGTAGCCCTTTCCAAATCCATGTGCCCTCCCACCAATTCACGTGGAACCTGACGTTTTTGGGGGTCTTGGTCTGGACCATGTTCCTTTAAAGGGACCCCTTGTAGTACGGCTTCATAATCCCCACCGGATCCCTTAATGCTTGATGACGGGATAAACGACCGCAGATCTCCATTTATGGCGTGGCCATTCTTACCCCGGGACTAGATAAATGGAATTGGGTCTCGGACTTGTGCCCCTCCCCCTTGGGGATAGGTGCCCTGGAATTCCAGGCTGGGGAGTCATTGTTAGGCTTGCAGATCGCCCCTTGAGAGGAAAGCAAGCCCAGTTGGCGCACACAGGCAGGCAACCATTTTTATTTTTACCCTCCCACCAATTAACATGGAACCCTGGAGCAACATCACACACCATCTGGCTAGAAATAAGCCAACTGATGTGGAACCCCTTCGACAGCGTCCGAATCGAATCCGTGCTCTTATGGGAGCTCAAGAAATTGATGTTCTTCTGTTCCTTTGGGTTTGCCTTGTAACCGCCCAGCCGCTCCAAAAGAACAGATGGGTTCTATCGGTAAATCATCCTAGGGAAACCCAAGAGCAACAACCACCCTTTCAAATAATTACCATGAACAAGAACAAGTGTTTGAAACCCACGCGAAAAACCCTGTCAAACCTGCCTCAACAAAGTCACTATACGGGTGCATTTTTGTGCACGGGACCCCAAACAATTGTGGTTCTCCTTTTTGCTTTCCCTTTAAAACAAACCCCAAAAAGGTACTCGAACCTTCAAACTACATAGGAAAATAGGTGATTGCTCCCAACGTATGGGGTGGTTTCCCTTTGTTAAGGGTAGCTCGAGGGCCCAAGTCAAAAAACAAAACACACAAAAAAACATGTTTTCTCTTTGTTAAGGGTAGTTTGGGGGTCCAGGTTTAACAAAAAAATGGTCGCCCTTAGCGCCAACTGCCGGCGGAGCGACACGTCTTCCGGCTCATCGAAGGCCATCAAATCCTTCAGAGCTGCCGTGTGACGCCAGCCGCAGGATCGATTCGCCAAGTCAGCGGTCCAGGTTAGCTCAGATGCCCAAGCGAATTTCCATGGGAAAAACAGGGCATCCTTTTTTGGTTGGTGAAGTTTAAAGGGCAAGCCTTCCAAAAACAAAGGGCTTGAAAAAAAGGCGGAATCCACTGGGCAACGGTCTGGATGTGCCGAATATCTGTGGATCCACCGGTTTTTTTAACGAGCGCTAAAAAGAACCGGAGGGAAGAACTGGTGAGTCCAGACATGTGCATCCAAACCGTTTTCGGTAACCTAGGTTTTAACCTACTTACAAGCTCACCTGGAGTTTAGCTTCTTAGCGGGTTATACATATATATATATAATTTATATTATATATATATATATATAACACAGGTAGCTAACCACTTACTAACTTGGCCGAACATGCAGCTGCCCCCTTTTTTTGAGGGTGCCCGTTTCGCGCTCATGTTGCAGGAAAGCCAACTCACTTGGGTTGGCCACACAAGTAACCAAACGTTTAGTTTGCTGAAATGGTAAGTCCAGGAACTCAAGGGAGCCAAAGACCAAAGGGAACCCCCATTTGTTTTCTTTTTGGGTTCCCCACAGTATGTTAAGGTTCCACTATTTTAGTCCAAACTCAGGGAGAAAGCCCGGCAGCACCCAACGACCGCTTGTTGCAAGATTGCACATCTAACTGTCCACTCCAGACTAATACATGGAGAGGTTTTCACCCCCCCTAACATGGGAGCCGTTTATTGATCCTGGGTCAACATTACAGTCAACCTTGGTGTCAGACCCAATCTGTGGGTTTGGGTATCACCCCAAAAGTTCTTGGTTGCGTGATTTCAAACGGAGATCTCGTCATGGGTCAACATACCATACCCCCAGTGAACATCCCAATCCCCACTAAAATGAGTTCTAAAATGGGTGGTGCACCTACCCCAAAATGGGATCCATTGGTTTTGACCCACAGCCATCTGGAAACAGTGGCAAAACCAAAGCCTGGTTCTTCGACTCAGTTGTTCAGTGACCCTGGAGGAAAAAAAGAGAACCCCTTTTTGCGGAAGACCACTTTTACTGGGGCAGCCACCCAAAAATGAAAAACAATTGGCCCACTTGCTGAGTGGATGGCCCAAAAAAAGTCCAAACTTTAAAATGGCCTTCCCAAAAAGCTTAAAGTTCATGAACTCAGGAAGTGAGTTGGTGCCACTGAACCGAGTTGACGACTTGTTTTTTCGGCCGCCCGCGTCCTCCACCACCGACTTGTGCAGGTCCTTCTCATGGATCACCGCTTGGTACTCCTGGCAAAGCGCACCGAACCTCTCAAAGAGCCAAAGGCATTCACATGGGACTACATTCCTTCTGGGGTCTAAAGGGAGTGCCTTACCAGGAACAAAAACCAGGAAAGTGATCCTTTTGGGTTTCTGCTGGACGTGCCCAGCTCTTCATGGCTGTCGGGGTCCCAAGCAGCCATGGATTCGGAGCTGGAAACCGGCGACAGAAACTGAGGCCACGAGGATTGCGAGCTCTGGAAGGTCGGACCAACTTGCCTGAAAGTATATGGATACCCCCAGAAATCGGCACCGGTGCCGCACATTCTTTTGCGCATGGGGCTTCCTACATTCCGAAACTTTGGCGGCTTCCATTGAGGGGGGTAAGGACTGGGTCGCAGTCAAGCCCCCCATGAAAAGAAGTCAAGAAGTCTGCAACCGCGCTTGCCCAGTGATGGCAGAAAGAATGCCTGGACACCCCCCCCAAAAAAAGGAAAGAAAAAGGAAGCAACTGCATTGCAACTGAGAAATCACGAATCAAAAATGTTCAAGGAACCTTCATGAGCTTGCCCCTTGACTGGGGACCCAAATGCATATTTCAGTTGATCACCTTCTGTGGACACAAAAATGAGAAAAGGTCAAAAGGTCAAAAGGCCGGCTTTGGGCCTTTTGGTGAGATGGACGGCTTCCGCCCGCCCAAAAAGGGAACGAACATGAATGCACCAGCGGAGGGTTGAGGCCTCGTGGATGCCCGTGTTCAGATCCCCCGTCAAAAGTGACTAACTCTTAGTGGGTTGAATGGAAATCGCACCGCTAAACCAACTATCTAAGCACCTCTGGACAATTCGCTTGGAATCCCAAACAAAAAGGGAAATGGAGGGAGCCCTGGATCATCCAACCTACCATGTCCTAACATGGCTGGGAACCACCAAGATTTGTGGTCCATGGCTCCGGGCAAATCACCGAAGAATTCAAAAAAATTGGGCCTCGGGGCTGCTTGGTGCCAAAAAAGCGACTTGTGCTGCAACTTTGCCACAGAAGGGAACATCATACCCTAGGTCCTCCAGTCGAGAGGTTAGAATAAGGCTACCCTTTTTTTCTGCCAGTGATCTTTGAGACAAGAAGACCAACATGATTCCCGTCGCTTTTGATATTGCCCCCGGCATAAAAAGCCGAACACGCCCGGTCAACATAAACCAGGGCTTTTTGGAATCCGGGGTTCCCACTAGCTTCCCTCCCTGCTGGTTTGCATTGGTGGTTTGCAGGTGTTCTGGGTGGGGAACTCCGGGGTTCAAATCATCATCCAAACCACCAATCCATTCCAACTAAAAATGACCTGAAAAGACGAATGAACCGATATTTCAGGGGTGTGTCTTTGTCGTAGCCATGTGGGTATGGGTCAAAAATAAACCACCAAGGGGCCGCAGGTTCTCATTTGCCAGTTTGGGTACCATTTTTTGACCCACATGGCTGTGGGTCAAAATCCCGGTACCCCCCGTGAACATCTCAATCCAACCACTAAAATAGCTCCCGAAATGGGCGCACCGCGGGATTTTCAAAACCCGTTTTGACCGCCGCAACCGTGTTTTTTACACAAAAAAGGAAACCAACCCCCAAAATGGGATCCCAAAACGGTTTTGACCGCCAGCAACGTCACGTGTTTTTCTTTCCTCGGGACACACAAAAATTTGGGAAAACGGGGACACCCGTGGGCTTGAGCTCCTTGGTGAAGATCTGCTTGATGCGCTCGATGGGCACAATCCACAGCACCCCTCTGAGCGTCAGAGTCACCTCGTTTCGTTGGCGCTGGCTGAGTCTTGGAATTTGTTTGGGTTTGTGTCGTTTTTTTTGGCGCGGAGAAGTGGCGGAAACAAGTGTGTTTCGCGCTGGTTCGTGCTTCGGAGAAAGGTATATCTTTTCAGGTGGGTTGGCAGGGAAATCGAAAGAAGAACTATGTTTGGGGGCCGAACTGTCATTTTGATGCCCACGTCACCAACCCAAGCCAACGCCCAAAGGACTCGCAAAAAGAAAGAAAGAAAAGAAGAAGTGCCCACACCCACACTGTCAGTGGGAAAAGGGAAGCTTTTTTGGGGAGGTTGCTCACAAGGCCGCCCTGAGGGGTCAGAGTCCGAGGATGTCGCAAGCTCTGGCCCGAGGAACTCGAACTCAAGGGGGCCAAGGTTCAAAGCTTGGCGTTGGATCCGATCCATCACGCGAAAACCAAACCCCAGGAAAACCTGACACCTCTCATGGCACGGCAAAACCGTTGATGTCTAAAGCCAAAAAGTGACCTGCCTAGAGATCCGCTTAGCTGGAACCTAGTCACCTTGGCACGCAAAACCGTTGATGTCTAAAGCCAGAAAAGACCTATGCAGAGATCCACGAGACTAGAACCTAAAGCAAACGGTTCCCATAGTTTAGAAAAACCCCGACTGCGCTGCTTGACTGTATCTATGCTCTAGACTCGGTTCGGCGCTTCAAAGCGGCCCTGACGCTTGAAAACGCTTGAAAATCAGCTTTGGGCTCACAATAGGCCCAAGGTGCACCTGTGGCATGTAGCCCCATGCTCCAAACCAAATATGCCCGACTAAGCCCGAAGGGCGAAACAAGTCCTTGTAGCCGGGCTCCAAGGATACAACTCACGCGCAGCGAGCGAGGCAAACACTTGCAGAGACTTGCTCCCAAAGCCGTGCCACGCGGGTACATGAACTAAACACGAAAAGGCAAAGGCAGCCCAGCCAAAAATATATAACCAAAGTTTGCGTTCCAAAGTTCGGACCTCGAGGTGTCGAAGTTCGGACCTCGAGGTGTGGTCGGTTGAGGGTTGGGAGCAACCCTGCTAATGCGTGAGGTTTTGCGAATTCACGTGCCCGAGGGTCCTGGGGTGAACATCTGTGTACATAACACATGTATATATATATATATATGTACATATCTGTATAAATTCACGATATGAATATAAATATGAATACATATATATATATATGTTAATTTAATATGTATAAATATATATATATATATGAATATAGTCACTCTGGGCCGAGTCGCGGATAGCACTGCTATGCCCCAGTTGGTGGTCACGCGCCCACTTCTGTGTGGAGTATCCTTCAAGGCAACGGCCGGAACGACATGGGTTGGTTCAAAGGCCAGGTGTGTTCAACATGTATCTAAAGTCTCCATAACCCTTTTAAAATGGGGTCATTACCCTTAATAATGGGGTCATGGACCTATTTTTAAAGGGTCATGGAGACTCTAGGTACTCAATCAAAACCCGGTACTAAAATGGTCGACCCAGAACCATGCTTCAAGAATTAAGCAGGCGGATGTCCGAAGCTATTTATGGCAAGGGGATTGTCCCTTACTAACCTTTATCTACCCGGGTTTTGATTGTAGCTCACGTGTGTTCAACATGTACTCGTTTCTGGGGTTCCAACCAGTACCGCCCACGCGGTGCTTCCACTTACCACTGCTCTTGCACAAGCATACTACATCAGACTTTACTCTTTGAATCTCGGCTTCAGTGCCACTTTGAACCGTTGAATTAGTTTCCCCAGAAGAAAACATACCACATGTGGTATGAAAGGAAAGTGCGAGGTGAACTGCAACACAGTTTCGCAGCAGCCAGTACATCCACACATGTGTCCAGAAAACAAACATGGACGAATAAAGCCATGTCCACTCACTACTGGTGGCATACATTGGAACAGGAACAAGTACATGTACCATGTTGTAAGAGAATCAGTTGTAAATGTTGAAAGGTGGGATCTACCTAAAAGTCAGCACGGGCAGCAGCTTGTTTTTCTTGAGCCATTGTCATGTCAGTATGCCATTACCTATCAACACCCCCCGCTTTGCAGAGGTGCGTTGGTGAGAACAGTACTTTGTACACGTTTCTCCCCCCCATGCCTGAAGCAAAGTCCTCTGAGGTCAAGGCAGTGAAGACGTAGAGCCTCAGTGGGATAGGTGGCAAGCCATGGTGATATGAGGCCTCATGCGTCAATGGTCGCTGCAACTGCGATGCATTTGGACTTTTGCAGGAGCGTGCCATCCGAATCGGCCGACCACGACTTCCGTCGGGCAAAACACATGTGATTTCCACGTGAATGCTTGAAACTGAATTCATACTGTTGCCATCAGCGAAGGTGATCTCACGACCACAGCTTCCGCTGGGCAATACTGAAATGACATCCGGTGGTGGCGGCCGTGGATTGACCTACGGCCGCAGCTTCCGCCGGGCGTGCAAACTTGGCACTGCTAATGTTGCGGCATCAATGGATGAAAGATAATAGTTTGAACATGACATCACCAATGAAATTGAAATGGTTACCGCAACATAAGCAAACTTTTGTAATTGATGCGGGTGCTCACCATCCCCACGGGCCCTGACGCCATTGATGCCATCCAGAGGACCACCCGTACCAAGAGCTCCAGTCCTGACGCCCCGTGCTCTTGCCTTTGCCCTTGCCCTTTCCTTTGGTGTAGGGCTCGGGGCGAATGGACCGGGTGATCGCCCTCCACTGGGTGTTCCTCGCCTCAACAGGATAGGTCCGCGTCCGGCCGGAGGAAAACCGCGGGATTTCGAGTTCACCGGTGCTGATGGTGCCCTGGGAGTCGAACTTGATCCAGGAGGCCCGAATGAAACTGACCATGACCTCCACAATCTTTTCGACGTTCCCTTCCGGGACGTATGAACCGCTGTGCCCGATGATAATCGGCACCTGGTTGCCCGGAATGAAGCGATAGGCACACATGACCGCAAACTGCATGATGCTGTAAAACCTCGCATGGTGTGCAATGAAAGCCTCCGTGGAAACGTTCAACTCATGGGGATCGCGTTTGTTGAGGCTGGGGATGAACACCAACTTCGTTCCGGTGTTCTGGGATCCGCCTCGCTCGCGTTCCTCCCTGGTACGGCCTGGGTCAGCGACAACCGCTCGGGCAATCCGGCCAAGGAAGTCAAGGCTCTCTGGGGTTAGCCCTTGCGTGGCGCAGTTGTATGCGTAGAATGGATCGACCGAGAGCCGGTCAGATACCTTCTCGCACCCCATCCCCAACGCCTTGGTTAGGTGCGTTTTGGCCGTCTTCCTGAGTGACGCTTCGACGGAGATTCCTCCCCGCTTCTCGCCTTCCTTGAAGTGATGCTTGGAACGGATCCACCTCCCTCCGCCGCCTTGCAAATCCTCCAGGTAGAAAACCATGCCCTGGAGGGATGCTGTGTGCTCGAGGCGCACCACCTCAGTGGCGATGCGTGCGTCCGTCCAAGACACCATGTCTGACCGGCACTCCTGACACAACAGGTAGCCGTCGATCTGTTGGTTGTTGCACCTCCTGTTCCAGCATTTCACGACCGGTACCTTCATCATGGTCGTGAAGAGGAGGTCCTCCCAACGTGGCTCACTCTGGTAGCGGTTCCGGAGGTTGTTCCAGCCGCGACCATGCCCTTTCTCTCCCCTGGAGAGCTCGGGCACCCGTCGAAGGGTTGCAGGCGCAACCTGATATGTCGGGCCTGCAGGTCTCTCATTCGACTTCCCCTTCCGGGGAGCGAGCTCATCGACCGTCTCAATCTCGGTCACGGCACCCGGAAGCAATTTGCCGTTCTTCGTCCCCTCAACGACGGTCTTCCAATGCCTCCAGGCCTTCTCTGCAGTCAGGGTGTTTTCACTTCTGAAGAAGTTTGGATTGACGTCCTGGGGCCCAGGCGCAAGCTCGGTTGTCAGCGCCTCGCGATACCTTTTGCGAAGCTCAGGGTACGCACGATTGAAGTAGAGGAACTCATTCTTGCGGGTATGGAAAGCGTAAATAATATAGGCATTCCCAACCCAATCTGCAGACATAAACGCCTCATCGCTCGTGAAGAGTCGAATGCCGTCCTGCATCATGAGCTCAGTATCAAAAGCAATCGTGACGGGCCTTCCGGCTCGCGTTCCTGCCAGCTTCCTCATCTGCGCCTCCCAGGGTGGCGTGGGGTTGAAGTAGACGTGGGCTCTGCCAGTCGACTTCGGATAGCCCCCCGGGACCAGGCCGAACTTGAGGATACTCTCGGCCGACCTGAGGTCACAGGTGTGGTAAAGGACTGCCGGAAAGCCTCGGCGCCACAGGTCAGTAAGTTCCGGATGCCGCACAGCCCTCGGGTAGTGGCCGTCAAGGTATTTCGCCGCGGTGAACTCCTCGTCGAAGGAATACAAACTTGTCAGGATCGCCTGCTCAGTGTATTTCCTTGTGAGCTCGTTGTGGTGTCCTTGCACGGCCCTCACTCGCAAAGCCTGATACGGCAATCCTTTCCAGGATGCTTCCCCCAATGGAGGGGGCCCAACCATCACGCGGAATCTGCGGGTGTTATTGTTCCGGATGCAGATCATCACCTCCCAAGGCATGACATTGGCAATCCGGTCATTCAGATGCCTAACCAGCGCATCGAATTCCACCGACAGGTCAACTCCGCGAAACGGCGGGTGGGGCTTGCCGTCCTTGAATGCCCCTCCCCGGAGGAAATAGGACATTTTCTTCGAAATTGCGACCAGTCGGTAGTCGCGGTCCATGTTGACCTTCGGGACGTGCCCCATGTCCTCGACCTCAAGCCACTCGCTCTGCTCCTCGGCCGGGACGTTGGTATTGATCTTCCGGGTCTTTGCCCAGTCTTCCCAGAAGATCTTCTCTTGCTTAGGGTCCTTCTGCTTTTTCGACCGGGGTTCCCCCTCGGCGTTGCCTGGCGGCGCCTTGGCCTTTGCAATCCTCGGCATCGCCTTCACCTGGGGCTTGTCGGTCGAGCCTGCAGCCGTGGGGTC
The DNA here is from genome assembly GCA_963377175.1 of Effrenium voratum. Classification (NCBI taxonomy): domain Eukaryota; class Dinophyceae; order Suessiales; family Symbiodiniaceae; genus Effrenium; species Effrenium voratum. The sequence goes on along the minus strand of CAUJNA010003549.1, from coordinate 645,446 downwards.
CGACTCGTCTCCAATCTCAATGAAACCAGTCGACTGGGGTTCCCCCACAGCGTTCTTGGCAGCAGATCCGCGCCTTGACGGCGGCGGTGTTGGCGGTTGCTTGGATGTGCTGGTGCCCTCCGTCACGGACTCAAAAGTGACCGACTCCGCGGTGATCATGGAACTCATCCCTGCCGCCTCGGAATCATCAGCTTCTGACACCATCTCCAATGATACCACCGTTTCCTGATCGAACAAGTCACCTTCAGCGATGATAATCGACTGGCCTTCCGGCGCAGCACGGTGCACTCCTGGGGGCAGATTCGTCGCATCCCATCCAAAGTCATGGGTGTCATCGCCCAGCAAGAGCCACTTGTCTTTGTCCTCGTCGTCGGGGACCTTGGACAAGCCGTGTTTCTCCGCCGTACTGTCGATGTAGTGGGACATCGCGAGTTCCACTCGGTCAAGCTCGTCGTCGGAGTTTTCCTCACCTTTGTCGACGGCTTCAAGCACGATGTCGGATTCCTCGACCTTTGCCCCCCGCATGTCGATGGTTATGGCGTTATAGGACTCATCCTCCGCCACCTTCATCCATGCGGCCACATCGGCGTCGATTTCGTCGCCCTCCTGGTCGTGGGACCAGTCGGGCTTCTCTTCCATCGCCGCGTACTCGTGGAGCGCTTTGGCCAGCTTCAAGCATGTTGGCCAGCCAAAGAGCACCGGGTCGACCGGTTCACCTGCCACGTAGGGCTCAACCCTCCCAATGGCTGGGAGAGCGTATCTGATACGCTGGGCCAACAGCTGCGTGTTGATAGCCGCGTGAAGGAATTTCGACACAACCTTCCGGTTGGCATTGCTGTATGTCATGTGCACATCATCGTACCTGTGAGCTAGCAATGTCATAACCGATGGGTCGATCGAGTCGATCGCCTTGATGCGGGTCCCATCGTCGATGTCCCCGTTGGCCAGGTGTCGAAGGCAGCCGTTCATAGCCTCGTTGTAATCGGACGTGAGGGCATAGTCCTCGGCGTCCGGGTTGCTGATGAAGGTAATGTCTCGAATGCGTCCGAGCCCAACCGCCTCCTTGAAGAAGTCGAGCTGCTCGTACACGCGAGTCTTCTGAACCGTCGGCCACTCTGACGCGGCCTTCCGGCCCGCCTCCGTTCGGTTAAACCTTTTCTCATGGATCCATCTGCACCCCACGAAACCATAGTTGCCGAAGACATCGTTTCCTCCCCATAACACGTAAACCGAAATGGGAAGCTGTTTGATGCCCTTCTGGGAGTTGTCCTCGGCGATGAATCGCACTTTGGCCTCCATGGTGCTGTAGATAGCCTCAAGCCCCTTACCCCAATCCATGCCGTGGTAAATGTTGCGGACCCCCTTCAGCTGTTCGGCCTGAAGCAGCTCCGCCACATGGTGCTTGGTCGGGTATTTGTTGTTCGGCTCTTCGACCATGGCACAGGAAGAGTCTCCAATGACCAAAATGTCGACCACCTCTTCCGAGGGGCATGGCACGGCGCGAAACTCCGCAGGGGCGTTGCGCCCTAGGACCTGGATCAAGTCCCAATATGCCATTTCTGAGTTGCTCCCGGCTAGGGTTCCCCCCAGCATCACTCCCGGTGCCTGTTCCTGCGATGCGATAGTCCGCGTCACCGTGTCCGGCTCCGGGATGGTCGCAATCGCTGCCTGCGTTTGGAATTGCTTCATCAGCTTGTCCCATTCCACCAAATTGTAGATGGTACCCTGAATGTCGAGCTCCTTCTCCAACACGTCGTTGAGCAGGATATCAACGGAGGGCGCGAGGGACGACATCCTTATCGCAGGAGTTGATTGAATCACTCGGGAGGCTACTGAGATCGAAAAGGCTGCGTGGATCGCATCAGTAAGTTTGAATGTATAGTTTTCGGTGTTCTTAAGTGATTGGCCTCTACCTTGTGCATGTGGTGAAGTACACCGGCATTTGAACTTAGACAAAGTTTTTCCCAGCATTCCAACATTGGTAGCAACGGACCAAGGCTTCTTAAGAGGGATTCCGTCGGCGTTCACTATACCAACAGCACATCCGTCGAAGTCAGACTTGTCAAGTCCATGCCTGTCAAGAATACTCTTCACCTTCGGAAGCTTCCAATATGTGCATCCCTTGGGCCATTCAATGGCGATTGAAGGGTTGAGATGTCCCATTTCATCCAAGAACGCCTCAAAGGAATTCCACAACGCATTGAACAACTTCCTGTGGTGAGCAACTTTCTTCCTAGCTGAGGGAATCTTGTTGTTGATAAAGTTCCAAGGTGTACCCCCCGTGCAAGGCAGACTGGCCCAGATCAGAATGTGTTGAAATTGTTTCGCAAACTCAACTGCAATCTTTCGGTTTTCACTCTGATTGAAATCGTTATTGAGGGTGAACCTGAACACCTGGCATCCAGCCGCAGTGGATCTGCCTACGTCACCAAGCTTTGAGTCCTCTCCACAGCACACTTCAATGATGCATCTGGGAGTTGGGCATGGTGCCGCGGCAGCAGGTTCCCCCGTGCGTCCGTCCATCCTAGGGGACGATCCGCGATTTTTCGATGTGTCTGAATGGATATCGGTATGACTGATTAGCTTGAGGGCGTTCTTCCATTTGTCACTATTCGTAAAAGGTTTGGTGCAGATGTCGGCAGACTGCCTGACCGTGTCTGCATGAACCAACTGGTAGTGTTTCCTACGGAATTGTTCCGCCAACCAAGCTAAATTCACTCTTTGGGTTTTGTCCGTGTGACGAAATGCAGGGGATTTGCCCGATTCCAGGATCCTAATGGTCGATTGATTGTCTTCGACGAACACTCCTCTTAGGCACTTGGGTCCAAACAGTGAAATGCTAGCCGAGCCAATCCTCTCATCTCCCACGTAGTCCCAATCAGTGACGGCTTCCCTGATCTCGGTGGACTCGATTTGGTAGTCGACATCAAACATCCCATATACACGAAACAAAGTTCTTCCCGTCCACCTCTTTACAGGCCTATGGGGTTGGAATTTCCAATCGTCCTGCATGAGATCTACCTCCGCTTCTTCGTCAATCATGATGGTAGTTCTGGATCTACCCAACATTTTGCAATTAACGGGGCAATCTTTAGTGGACTCGGGATCAAACAATGTATTCCTAACGCGTTTGTGCACTCTCGATAACATGAATCTGTGTGGTTCGTAAATCCAGTAGTCCCCAGAATCGACTTTGGTTACGACCTTGCCTTCCGGCGGGCTCTTCGTGCTTATTCCCCCCGCGTTCTGAAGGTACGCCCACAGACCGGCAGAAGGAAGTCCTACTGCACGAAGGCTGACATTGGCTGCCACGACCTCACTTTCAGTGGAACTCATCGACACTGAAGTTTGTTTCTTACTAAAGGCAGTCAATGGGTAGTACGTATTGGGGCCAACGAGCGCCAACACGCACCCACTAGTGGACTTGCTGTCATGTTCACCGGCGTGGTCTGCATCTGCAAAGATCCACAATCGGCATTGAGTGATTGGATCGCCAATGAAACATGACATTTTTAAATCTTTGGTGGTATCTACATAGCACACAAGTCTATGCAGTGCCTTGTCACAGTCGGCAGACCACTTTGTTACTCTTGATGCAAGGCCTTGTACTGCTCTTAGCAAATCGAAACGGGCCATTCTCGCAGCAAAGAGTATTTTCATTAGCACTTTAGTTGCTATGGGTGCCAAAACGCCCTTGATTTCCTGCTCATTTTCAACGGGTCGAGCAATTTTGTCATCATGAAATGGCGTCGGAACCTTCTTGATTGTTTTGGCATTGCCCCCCGCGAGGTCAACATACCTCTCAACACAGCTTTCAAGGAAAGAACACATGTCATATTCAACCACGGTCACCGGTTCACGCATGGCTGGTTGGTCCTTCTCCAGCTGATCAAGGTAGAAGAAACCTTGCGCTCGGGCCTCAGACTTCGCCTGAGATTTGCTTCTTGATTTCTTGGCGGCCGCTAGGGCATTCATGGCATCACCTACGGAGGTGTCGAAGAAATATGAGGTTCCCTGCCACAGGTGCGGCAGCGACACTTTGGGATTCGTGACATCATCCCACAACTCTCCGGCATCCCCTTCCGGGGTGCAACCCCGGTACTCAGTGTACCTCTTACCCGTAAGGCCGAGCTCTGAGGTGACCTCGTCATTCAATCTCATGAGCTTACACCTTGGTTGAATGTGATGGCAGGCCAGGACACCGTGCTCCGGCATATATTCCCAGTGATCTTGGGTCCGCCGGGCAGGTGTTGCATTCTTCGCTGCGGGGTCGGGCAAAGAATGTTGAAAGACATCAGCGAACGGATGGTCGGTTACGCTAAGGGTTTCCCCTGGGCGCACCATGTGCTTGCAACCCAAATACCTACCTATGGGTTCCGGCTCATCCATGTCAATCTGGGTTGAGATGAGCCTCCATCCCTCCTTCATGTTTTTCTCCGGACCTGACATTTTAAAGTCATCTACGTAAACTATCAGCAACAGTTGAAGTTCATGGTGATAGAACAGGGAAGGCCACGTGTCCGGGTATAGCAACACAAAATTTACTACGCCCAATCTGTAGGTGCAATCGATCTCCCACAACCCCCCGGAGTCTGGATGCCCATATAGTGCAAGCCTAAGCGGCACAACTGGGTCCTTGTACTTTCCCATCCACGACTTCGGCCATCTGGTCTTAGGGAGCCTCACCCATGTCTTGGTACCTCGCATTAGTGATTGCGTGTATGCTTGCTTTCCATCAGCCTGCTCCGTTTTGTAACCAGGCTGGGCACCGTAGGCATCAACAACTTTGCCGGCTTCCATTGTCGCCGGACTCGAACCTAGTTCTGCAAAGAGAGCTGCCTCTGAATTTTCGTCCTTGACATCATTGCCCTGGAAAACGGTTCGCCCTTTAAACTTCCTAAGCTTATGGCCTTTGGGCAGTTCACTACCCTTTTCAACGCAAATTTCAAAAACGCGTCCAACATGAGCTTTTTCACCAGTTTTCTTTGCCTCGGACGACACGTGGTCCCATTCCCGAATACCTTCGAGATCCCATGCTTTCTTCACACTGAGCTTTTCCCACTCGACATCGAGGGACTTTTGAGCATCGGGATTTACGCGAATCTCGGCGGCATTGACCGGCCTAGCCACTGCAGCATACATGTGTTCATGGAAACCTAGCTTGTGACGGTGCGCCTGCGACAGTCCCTTTACCGTCGGCATGGCGGGTGCCGGGTCCTCTCCCGAAAACATGATCAGTTCGGTCAATTGCTTAACTGACAGACCGGCAAGACCTTCCGATCTGCGCTGCTCCTTGGCTTCGGCGGCGGCCGCCTTGCGCTCCTTGCTCGATGCTGGTCGATCAGCCGTTTTCGGCAATGTCTCGATCAGTTTACCCTTTTCATATTTCTGCTTAGCCTCTCTACGCTGCTTCTGAGACATAGATTGCCAAACGAAAGAGGATATAGTGGGTGGTCGGTTAGTCCCTTTGTACTTCCTCACCAGAAAGCCTCCCGCCTCTGAAAATGAGGATCCTTCTTTCGGGATTTCAACTAACCCACCAGTTTTGTGATCAACAGTTTTGATTGTTTCCACCTTGGATGGAGCCGGTTCATCTAGAAGCGTCTCATCTTCCACGTCGGCAACAGCCTCCGGATCTTGTCCCGCTTCTAGGAGAGGGGCATCCTGAATGGTGGGACCAGACTGATCTGAAGAAATCTTACCCTCACGAAGGGACTTGTATCGGTCCTGCATCGGGAAAACGAAGTTTCCGTCGGGCCTCGTGATTTTGAAAACACGATGCAACTTCACAACATCATCAAAGTCCGTTTCATTCAGCTCTTTCAACGATGCTACAAGGTAGTCACCTCTCCATAGAAAGCCGGGGTGGATGACATATCCAACAAACACTCCCGGATTGGACGTGGGATCAAACTTCAAGTCCTTCTTCGGTTTCTGTCTTGGACCAATCCAGTAGTCTATTCGACATCCGAACGGCAAGAACTGACCTTTGAACTCTTCTTCGAACCTAAGATTCCACGGTGTTCTGGAACCAGAAGGTGGTTCACACACATTTTGAGATAAACACCAGTGCCTTGCGGCGTGCGGCCAGTATGAATGATTCAACCCGGCCTGTGCAAGTGCGACTCGAGTTCCCTCGAGCACGGTTCTGATGCTCCGTTCAGCCACCGCGTTGGTTTTGTGAATGTACTCTTGACTGAGGACATGTCTCCAGCCCATCTGTTCAGCTGCAGCAATTAACTCAGGGGCATTATCACTATAAAACGTGCCAACCTCGTCCGACGAGGAAGTGAAGTGCTGAAACGCCTTCACAGTGGCTTCCGTGTTTCTTTTAGCAAAAGGGTATGCATATTTGAAACCGGTGGCAACGTCACTTATGACAAGGGCAGAGTATTCATCGTCTATGCCCAGCTCCTGTTCATCCGCAGTGATTATGAAATCGGCTGTGATGTGCTCAGCAAATTTTCGAGCATCAACCTGTCTGGATCCCCCCCGCGAGCGAGAGGGAGACTTGGTCATCTTCGCGCATTTGCACACTTCGCAGAATGGATTCTTTGGCTGGTGTGTCATCAGGTGCTTTCGTGATGCTGCTTCCTGCCTAAGGGCGCTTTCTGCAAGTGACCTAGGACTTTTCTTATCGGGGTTGCCAACAACATCTTCCCCTGCCAAATCTTTACTCTCCATCGGCTCAGCAGGTTCATCTGGAATGACTTCAACGGGGTCATTCGCCAGAAGCTCGGCGACAACTCTAGCATGCACCTCAGGATCTTCTAGAGGGGCAATGCTAGGCGTATACTCTTCTTCCGCGGCATCTTCGGTTTGCACGGAGGAGGAGTATGATGATTCACTAGGTGAATTGTTTCTGGCGACCTGACCTTCCGGTCGGCTTGGCGGTGTTCCTCTGGCGGGACACGCACATGCTGAGTCGCTATCCCACACGTCGTAGTACGGGACATAATCTCGAACTTTGAGATAAATTCTCGTCCCATCAGGCTTGACAAAGAAAGGCTTCTCTTTTGCATGCCAGATGAAGTCATAACCCTGATTCATGCACTTCAAACCTACGGAGAGAACAGAGGGTGTTTGCGGCAATAAGTATGGATCCGTGTTCCCAAGGTCACCTGCGGCCATGTAGGCCTGCTTTGACGAATCACTTGGTCCATTGGCAGTCATCAACATCACGGGGTCATTTGAATTATAAATTGCATATTCGGGGCAATTCGCGCGAGTGAAAAGGTCGGTCCCACTGCCAGTGTCAATAATCCATGAACAGTTCGGAGAAAATCTCTTGCTCGCCATTGCGGGCTTTGCGTGCATATCTCTCGGGGCGCATTGGTCGCATCCGATCTCGCTGTCACATTCATACTCGCATCTAGTCGGATGGCCTTCCAATTCACGCCTCACGATGAAGGCGAGCATGGTTGCTCCAAGTCTCGCATCATCTATGCTGACTTCGTCATGGAAAAACTGATGGTCGATTGGGTAGACCTTTGAATACACGCGCGGTTTGTCCGCGATCTTAAACTGCTCACCATGTGCTGGTATCCGATTCATTTCAACCTTCGAGCTGAAACGCACACTTGGAAGGGCAGGCATATGCTTCCAGTCCGACATGAGGTTCCCCTCAGCGATAGGGGCGTTCATCATGGAAGACAACAAGCATCCCAACACACAAACAGCAGCAGGGGAAGGCTTTCCGGAAGACTTTCCCTTGTGACCTTTCTTCTTCTCTCCTTTGGAGTCACGGGAAGTGGATCGAGAGGTCGACTTGGACGATCCCTGCTCGATTTGCGATGCTTCCGGTCCTTTCCCTGCTTCTTTTGCTTGTCTGCGGAAGGCTCCCTTGACCCTGGAACGGCCGGCTTCGGATCGATGTGAGCAAATGGGCAGTTTTCACCACGGTCACATCTCCCCTTAGGGTAGAAACGGCACTCTTTCTTTCCCTTTGGGCTGTTCGTTCGGCCTTTACCCTTACCCTTCTTGGGCTTAGCGTCTCTTGACGGGGTCCTACCCCTGGCATCGCCCGATGGCTGTTCATGCTTGTACGTGCAATTGTCCCGCCGACACGACCCATACTTGACAAATGCAATGCAAAACCCCTTAGGCACACGTTGGCTCTCAGCGGCGGGTGCGGCTGGCCTGCCCCCGTTCTGCCTAGCAACCCGTTCTCGGTTGCGCTCGAGCCTTGCTCGAGACAGGTATTGCCTCACAGATTCAATCAAGTAGGTGTATGAGTGATCGGCGGACTCTTCCGAGGCGCTCAAATAGACATTCAAATGGTGTTGCATTTGCTTGCTCTTTTTCAGCTGGTTGTAGAACAGAGCCTCAAGCATGGAGTCATCCGGCGTCTTGGCATTCATTCCTGCAAGAACACCCTCCCAGCTACGCATGAAGGAAGTGAGGTTATCGTTCACGAGCCTCACGTTGAGGAGATCCTCCATGGCATAGGTGGCTCCGTGCTTGATGTTCGTGCTCAGGTGCTCATGCACCATAAGAAGCACTTGTCTCCCACGAACTGGATTCCTCTTCTGCGCCTCTATCTCCTTGAAGGTGTCGACTTGTCTCGCCAGGTCACCCTGAATGATGTTGGTGAGGGCGGACAGCAACTTGGCGTCCAATGTGAGGAAGGCACCGGGATCTTTGAGCTCCTCGATTGTGACGGCGGGCTCCCACACTCTGCTGATCCACGTGAAAGCGTCATCAGGGCGGTCGGATGCCGCACATACGGCTTCCCGCACCTTGATGCGCCAATTCCTGTAACTCTCAGGAAGTGGGAAGGATGGAACAACAATCCTCTCCGCCTCCTTAACCTTGGGCTTGTCATGGTCTGCGTCCACTGCGCTCGCCTGCTTACCCAAGATCTTGTTGAGCTTCTTGCGGATCACTCGTGCCTTCTCCGATGATGATGACGAGGATGATGATGTTGAGGAGCTGGATGATGAAGAGCTTGGAGAGTCGGAAGGAGACCCACTCTTTCGCTTCTTGTGGCTCTTCTTCTTCTTCTTCTTGTCCTTCTTGCTCTTCTTCTTTTTATCCTTCTTCTTCTTCTTCTTGTCCTTCTTGCTCTTCTTCCCATCGTCATTCCCATCGTCATCGTCGTCGTCAGGATCATCGTCATCATCGGGGTTACCGGCAGGTGGTTCCCCACCGCCTCCGCCCTGGCCATTCCCTGCGCCTGATGGACATCCGCCACCATCGTTAAGGTCCTGTGCCGGAGATGTCGGTTCGTAATCCCCGGCATCCCCGTCAAGATCATCGGCGGCACCTGGCCCGTCACGGCGGAGTTCGGTGGAAGCTGACCTGACACGTACCTTAGAACTAAGATCCAGGCCAGGGGGAGGAAACGTCTGTACAGGAGAGGCCTTTGGCCTCAGACCGAAAATCGGAACATTAGAAGAACTACTCTGCTCACTGCGAGATTTCAGTTCATGACGTAGTGCCTCAATGTCCCTCGACTGCTTCATGATAATCTCCCTCATTTCAGCAGCGTTCCTGTCCGCTTCCTCCTTCTGCTTGTTGTGGGTGACTTCCCAAATCAATTTGAGCCGTTCATACTTCTGTTCAGCTTCTGAGCGTTGAGCAACCCACTGCTGTCTTGCCTCGTTAAACTCTCTTTCTTTCGCCATTGCCTCTTGTTGGCATACATTGATGTGGTTCACCGCGTCCTGATAGAGTCGGCCTTTTTCCTCAACATGGCCTGCTTGGAGCTGATTGATGATGGCGTCGTGGCGTGCCGAAGCATAGGCAGCCACTTCCTCCGTACTCGGACCTGTGTTGACCACATTCACCGTCTGGCTATGTTGATATATGTTCGGGGCGCTCACATGATGTTGATGAAGGTGAGTCTCATTCTTAGTCATGTGCGCGTGCATCTCTTGCCCAGGTTGATGTCCGGCGAGAGGTTCCCCTCCGCTTCCCATCGAATCCTCCGGAAGAACGACCGATGTGATGGGCACAAGCGCATCACCTTGGTCGGATTCAGGAAAACTGCTTCGGGAGCGCTGTGACGGATTGCATGGCGGTTTCCCTTCCGGATGCCCACCCTTGATCAATTCGTTGGCCACTGCTTCGTTCATCCTTGCTATGGCAGGGTGGCATCCGTCGCCGCTTGACGCCATTGCGGCGCGGGTGAGAGCTGACTGTACAAGGTACCAGCGATACGGCTGATAACCTGTTGAAAGGTGGGATCTACCTAAAAGTCAGCACGGGCAGCAGCTTGTTTTTCTTGAGCCATTGTCATGTCAGTATGCCATTACCTATCAACAGTAAACACATAGTCAAACTAAAACATGGTGAAATCAACAAACTGATAGAACCAAAACAATAGGACGTTATGTGGAAACACACAAATTTGCTCACTTCCTGAGTGGAATTGGCTAAAACAAGTCCAAGCACAGAACTTGTTGCTCGCCATGGCGTACAAAGGCAGTGAGCATTCAATTCAGGTCATTGTGAAGAACAAGACGTCGCCTACAGAATGGCGCCGCGCGCCATTGGCTGAAGCAGATATCCAAGGATCCAGTTGAGTGACCTGACCACGCTTCATGCTAGGGTTGCTCTTTCAGCGAGCGCGTTCCCGGCGTTCAGGGACACTATGTCGTTCCGAAGGGGCATATTTTGCGGGGTTGCTCGCCTGGGATCCCCCACAATTTGGCACCCTGGCTGCTGTTGAAAAATGGGCGCCGCACCTTGAGCACCAAGCTGCACGCAAGCCCCCAAAGCCCGAAGCCCCTGACCAGCACCCCGGGGTTTTGCACCGCACAGCACTGACAGCATCCGAGCAGCGCAAAAGAACTTGAGACAAACAGCCCGACCAGCACCCACCTCACTTCCTGAGTGACAATTCCACCTGGAGTCTCCATGACCCTATAGGTCCATGACCGCATTATTTAGGGTAATGGCCCCAGGCAGGCGTTTTGTCACTAAAATGGTCCAACCCCAACAAGAAAGTCCAGGGACTCAGGGAGTGAGAACCAGCACCTCAACCAGCACCTCAACCAGCACCTCAACCAGCACCTTGACCAGCACCCGCCTGGCTAGAGAGGGAACAAGCCCCAACCCTAACGCTATCTCGCGAACTCGGTTCGCATCACCAAACCATCCTGGAATGATGATTCCCCTGGAAATACCCACAAACAATGGTTTCCCATGGTTTCAAAGCGGTGCAGCATTGCGTTCATCAACTAGGTCCTCCAGGAAAAAGGTTAGAATAAGTTGGTACCGTTTCTTTTTTCTGTGGTCTATTTTAGCAGGGAGATTTCCTCCCAACCAAAAAAGACGGTGAGAAAGGGCACTACTGGGCAGCTAGCTGGGGGACCAAGCCAAACCTGGAGTCTCCATGACCCTTAAAAAATTGGGTCATGACCCCAATCTTTTGAGTCATGACCCCCATTTTAAAGGGTCATGGAGACTCCAGGATTTAGAATATTTTGGTACCTTTTTTTCTGTAGTCTGTTTTAGTAGTTTGGAGCCCTTCCAACCGACGGTAGAGAAAGGGCACCTAGCTGGGGGACCTAGTCAAGGGACCCACACCGGACATCGGATAGGTCTCCTTCATACCGATGAGACGGGAGAAGGTCCAGTAGGTCGCGCTCAAGACCGTCTCAAAGGCATCCCCCTCTTCGACCTGCTCGAAGACGCATCCGGCGATGAGGCCCACCAGACCTCGAAAAGGCCGGAAGGTCAGGTCGGAAGGCCGGAACAAATGGAGGTGTCCTTTTTTGAGGGTACCTTTTTTTGGGGGGAAACCAAACAAAGAACACTGGTTTGGGGGGGTTCCCTACTTTTGAGCCACCTGCAATTGCACGTGGCTGTTGGTTACATGTTTGATTTGCCACGTTCTGGTACGGGAGGCCAATACACGAGCTTCATGCTGACCTGCAAATAGTTGCGCCTACATCACAAGCTCTCCTTCACACAATACTTTGCCTACCCCCAAGGTACGCCCAAAACAGATATCTAAGATCAGGGTGGCCTCCCTCTAAACATGTAGATGTCCCAAAAGCCTCTTAAACTGAATGCTAAATTAGGACCCCCCCAAGCAGATCTGCTGAATTTACTGGCCGAACAAGATTCAACTGCGAGGTCCTGACGTTGGGTGTGATCTTCATAGGGGACCCGTTGGTGGATATCGTTTAGGTTATGGTGGGGAGTCATGTCCAGCAGCCACTTTGGCAGCGGTTCGTTGAAATTCACAGCCAATTTGAGCCACTTGCTCAAAACCCGGGTAAATGAAGGTTAGTAAGGGACAGTCCCAGCCAGAAATAGCTGCGGTCGCCTTTGTATTTCCTTACATGGTTCTGGGTCAACCATTCTAATACCGGGCTTTGATTATGACTCATTTGGAGGCATCAGAAAAACCCACTAGGCAGTTGAGATGCTGATCATCATGAAGACGATGAGGACCATGCCCAAACTCTTGCAGAGCGTCATGCCGAGCACTTGCAACATGTCCAAATATCCTGGGCAACAGGAGTGGGCGAGCTGGACCCGCAAAACAGTTGAAATGATGGGTATACCCGCAAAAAAGGCTATTGCACCTATTGCACCCCCAGATCCCTTTTTTAAGGGAAGTTTGAGGGCCCTGTCAAGTGTGGTCAAGCTTCAGGTTGTGGTTACATTTGGCAAATTCTTGCCGGCTCCGGCATGAGCAATGTGAATTGGGGGCCTCAACAAACCAAATGGGGTTGCAATAGGGTAAATCACGAAATGAGTGCAGCTTCTCTTCGCGCCCGGTATCTGGCGAATGGGCACTTTTGATAAGAAATAGCGCCCAATGCCGAAAGCGTGGCAGTGCTGCTTGGATGAAGTGGAGCAGTACCCTTCCGAGTAGCATGGAGTTGTGCGAGCCTTAACACATAAACTCGACCAAGGCCGAGTAGCCACAAACAGAACCAACAAAGCCAACATCACGGGTCGCCCCCAAAACGGCCCAAAACGGGGCCAGTCATGGCTCCTTGTTAAGGTCGCTAAAGCCAAAAGTCCGAGCCATTCTCTTGTTCGGAGCTTCTTTGGGCAGATCCACTCGATCGGAAGTGAGCATTTTTCTCAAGCCGGTTGCAGCTCGTGCAGCTGTCAGGAGATGGCAGGCCATCCGCCAGCTCCGAAACTGGGGCTCGGGAGTTTCCGGGTTTTAAGTGGACATCCCATCTTCGGGATCTTATCCACCAAAAGTGATCTGATCCCCTCCCAAAAGGGCAGGGCTTCTGCTTGCGGAGTTCCCAGCCTCCCGAGGTCAATCAAACCACTAGACCACTAGACCAGTTTAGATCTGACATGCCCAAGGTTGAACGGCCGAAAGCTGCCAAGCTTAGTGGAATATGTGGTGCCAGGCCGCCTAGAGAGATGTGCTTGGGCCCTAGGTGAATTTCTCTTGAGCGCCAACTACGTCAAACCTCCCAACCACCTTTTGGTTTTCCTGGGGCCAACAATTGGGGCTTGGCTGCTTAAATAAACTCAGCTCCGAGTTCCGGCCTTTCCCCCAAACCTCGCCGCAAGAAAGCCCCCATCACCCTCCGGAAGTCGCCGCTTCGCCGGATGTTGCCCCCAAAATGGGTGGGGCTCAAGGGCCAAAGCCCGCGATTCCCTGAGCAAACAGTCTAATCCTTTGGTGCAAGGGAAAAGCCATTTGAGTCATAATCAAAACCCGATATTAAAATGGTCGACCCAGAACCATGCTTCAAGAATTCAGAAGGCGGCCGCAGCTATTTCTGGCCGGGATTGTCCCTTACTAACCTTCATCTACCCAGGTTTTGATTGTGGCTCATTTGTTTCCAGCAGATCCCCCTCCTGAAGAGGAAACAGATCTTCCAGGTATCCCACAGGTGCCATCTTTTGTGTGTAAGGGTAACCTCCATTTGCTTTTTCGCCCTGCAAAAATACACATTGACAAAAGGGGGAAAAACAAGAACCTATTCTTAAGTGCGGAAGTGGTTTAAAACAGCCCAGTTCAGTTGCCATTAATTAAGCAACAACAGGCAACTAGGTCCTCCAGTAGAAAGGTTAGAATACGGGTACCCTTTTTTCTGGAGTCTATTTTGGTAGGGTCCCGAGCCCTCCCAACCAAAAAGGGGTGAGAAAGGGCACCTAGGGGGACCTAGGGAAGGGTCTAAAAAAGTCGCAGCGTGCCGCTCTAGGCGCTGGCGGACTTGAAGATGCGGCAGACTCGGGTGAGGCGAAAGACCCGGAGGAACGAGGCCGCCGGCAGCAGTTGCCCATACCTTGGCTGAACCCTGGGGATGGCTTGGCTTTCTTCCATTTGGTTTCTTCCATTTGGTTAAGGCCCAGGACAAAAATATATCCAACATGTTCAGGTGTGGGCTTTGCAGGTATGGACGTTTATATATATATATATATGTATATATAAAAAATATCACCAATATAAGCTTGCAAGGCGGTATGTACTCTTTATATAAGTGATCTATAATTTCATACTTTCCAAACCCATACCAGAAAATGTCCTTGACCCTTGACCCTTGACCCGTTGGACAGGAAAACAAAGGCTGGAACTAGGACCCCAGCAACAAAAACAAACAACAACAACATCTTTTTGTTGCCTGGCGAGTGGAAAACCCAGGGACCCCAAAAAAGCAAAAAAAAAAAAAAGAGGGAGCTGAGTGAAAAGCCAAGGGACCCCCAAAAAGCAAAAAAACAACATCTGTTTGTTGCCTGGTGAGTGGAAAACCTAGGGACCCCAAAAAAGCCAAACAAAAGAGAAGAGGGAGCTACTTCTGGGGAATAATTTTTGCCTGGTTTGTGGAAAAGCAAGGGGCCCCCAAAAAAAGCAAAAACACAAAATAAAAAGGAGAGCTAATTAATTCGGGGGAAGAAGATAAATCGCTCGAGGCGCAGCAAGTCGCACCACCAGGGCATGATGGCCAGGAGGTCCACCACGTTGCTGGGCTGCTGGGCCACGGACCAAACCCTTGCGCCGGGGCCAGCTCGAGCCGCCGGCTGGCCCGAACAGGGGGGGGGGGGGTGGGGGAAAAGCCCCCAAGTCCAGTGATCTTTCCAAAAGGGAAAATGGGTTGCCAGAAATGGATTTCCAGAATTCGAAATCCCCCCTCCCCCAATTCCACTTTTTAAGGGGGTGGGGATGTCCCTGTGAACCAAACTAGGCCGGAACAGGAAACCCCTTGGTTTGAACCCCTGGTAGAAAGCCCTCC
Source organism: Effrenium voratum (assembly GCA_963377175.1). Classification (NCBI taxonomy): domain Eukaryota; class Dinophyceae; order Suessiales; family Symbiodiniaceae; genus Effrenium; species Effrenium voratum. Next base: position 630,282 of record CAUJNA010003549.1, on the reverse strand, counting down.
CCATGCTCTTGGTACCTGTTAAAGGCCAAACAAATGGAAGACCAGCCTATGGCTTCATACCCTTGTATGTCTAATATAGAAATACATGTCGTATCTATGTCTCTCTATAATATAGACTTGACATCTCCCCTCCGCCTTTACAAGGGCTTCCCTTGGGTCGTTCCCGTCCCGAGTGACCCCCGCCCAAGTGGTTGTAGAAACAGGGTCCAATGTCAATCTCACTTCCAGATGCCGACTGGCATCAGAAATCTCGAAAAACTTTCTGGGGTTGCCACTCAAATGCTGGGTTGCTCTTCCCCCCCTCCCCCAAAAAAAGGCCCATCACATTTTGTAGGTGTAAAAGTGTCCCCGGCAGCAACACAGAACACAACGAGCGCAACACAAAACGCAACAAACACACAACTTCAATTTGGTTAACAAGGCGATAGGAAAAAATGCAAATATTTCCAGTAGTGATGAATTCCTTTTAAACCCAACAAGGGAAATAAACAATATTCTTAAGCAAGTGGAGGACAACTAAGAGAACACAACGCAAACGCTCAGCACACAACCACATCTAAGACAAGACCACGCCACACAAACAGGAAAAACAGGCAAGACGAGGGGAGAACTACGACAGCTGCGACCTCCGAACTCCGAACTCCGAACTCCGAACATCGCCTCGCCATTCCACTCCGCGGCCAAAAAGGTTGCTGGGCGGCTTGACCCAACTCCTGGAGCTCTGCCATCGAACCCGGCCGGAGGCCCATGGAAATGAGAAGCTTTCCGTTTCCAGTGATTCACTCCCGTAGTGTCAGCCTGGCACCCCGTATGGCTGGGTTTTTTTCCCCGGTCAAACTCCCGTAAAATCCGTATGGCCATGTGTTTCGGCCATATGGGGTCCCAGGAGGGCACAACCATCGATATACTTCAGGAAATCCACGGAAGACACCTTGGACAAATCCTAAGCCAGGGGACAATTCTTGCCTTTGAAGCCAGGCAAAATCCAAGGGGGAGAAGAAACCTTGGACTATTTCGAATGGAACAAGGTCAAAAAGGGACCTTCTGCTTGCAAAGGGAACTCTCTCAAAACGATAACCTTAGCTTTGCAAACCTAACCAACCAACAAGCAAAGCTCTTTTTTTGAGGGGAAAACAACAAGAACAACATGTTGGAACCTTAGAATGTCATGCCCCGAAGTTGGACAATCAAAAGGTCGACCATATTTGCAGTTTGTTGAACCCAGCCTAAAGCAGATTTGGGCAAGGGGAGTGGGACCGCTTTGCTTGCTTGTTGGCATGCACCGGAAACCCGTGAGGTCGCCATATCTTTCCCGTCTCCGTGGAGCTATGCATGGAGCAAAAATCCCCCCAAAGAAAAGAAAATCAGTCACACCTCCTGTTTCTCCAAACGGCCTTACCAAGGCCTGAAAATATGGGGGTGGGGTGAACATCCCAAATGACCGCAGTGATATTCAAAAAAAACCCACTTTTGGAGGTTGCCTGTAAAGAGAAATGGCCCAGAAACCCTGTAAAAAAAAAAAGAACACCAACAAAAAGGGGGTAGCCAAAAGAACCGGCACCCCCCAAAACCTCTTTGGCTTCCCTTCCTGGACTCGGTGACCCAAACTTCGAGGAGCCCTGGCCCGGAGTGGCTTCGACTCGCCAGAGGATTCGGATCCTGCACGAAGTGTGTGGCGGAGGGCTCGAGCACCTCCAGGCGCACCCAGTATGAGCCTCAGCCCAGTGGAGTTGCATGGGAACATCAACTCAGGAAGTGAGTAATGTTGACCCCCCGATTGATCAAGCCCTGTTTGTTGATTTGGGGGTGCTCCAAAAGTGATGCACCCCCACTAAAACAGAATCGGACGCCCCCATATCTCAGCCCAGTGGCCATGGGGTTTGGTTGGTTGACTTTAAAGGAATCGGAGCCCTTCCCCGAAAAAAGTTGGGAAAAGGAAGCAAGTTGACTTCAAAGGAATTGGAGCCCTTCCCAAATAAAAGTTGAAAAAGGAAGCAACATGAAGCAACCCTTCCCCCGAAAAGAAAAAAAACAAAAACGAAAAAGGGAGCAACCCACTGGGCAACCCAAAAAAGTGACGAAACAAAAGGGGCACCACTGGGCAACTGGGGAGCAGATCAGCTTCAGCAGGTAGTCCACCGTAAAGACCTCGATGGCCAAGCGTTCCCAAGGCAGGGTGTTCTCAAGGGACTTATTTTGCTCAAGTGTTCCCTGTCCCAAATGTCCCCCAAGTCTCCCAAAAAATCCCAGGGAATGACTGCGAGTAAAGGTTTGGGAATGAAGTGTTCCCAAGTGTTCCCAAGTGTTCCCAAGGTGTGCAAATTAGACAGCCAGAAATATCGCAGGTCTTAGTCTTTGGCTCGTGTCATGTGGGTACTTGTATTTCCCCCAAGGCCGTCAACTCTTCCCAAGTGCGCCCAGTGCCTCCGAGCTTTTCTTGCGGAATGACAGAGCGTCCCCTGCTAAAAGTCGGACTACTTCTAGTGGGCTCAAAGGAAACTACCACGAAACCACCTACAAACCTAAACCAAAGGCAAAGAAAGGATAAACCACCTACAAACCTCATAAACCAAAGGCAAAGAAAGGATGGCTGAGAACCACCTTTTGTCGCGGATGCCTCAGCCTCAATTTCCTCTAGGCCTGTCAGGTGCGGAGGGCAGCTTCACCAGAGTATCCAAGGCGCACTCATGCAGAAGTTCTTGAAGACAAGGTTGCAAATCGCCCCATCCTCCACGTGAGGCAATTTGCTAGGTGTTTCCTTGTGGTTTGTTTGCCAGCAAAGCCCGAGCCCGCCCCCCGCTTTAAAAACAAACACGTCAACCTGTTTTACTTGCGGGTGGTCATCATTGCCAGGTTGGATTAACCGGAAACCAACAGGAAAACAATCACCCACCAACTAGGGAATTAATTTTGGTAAGCTGTCCCCTTTCCAAGCTATTCCATTGGTACAAAAAGTGGCCCTAAAGCCACGACCACAGGACTCAGCAATACAATCCGTTGTTTAAGCCATTGCTAAACACCAAGTGCTTCAGAAACCTCCTTTTGGTTCCCCGTCAAAGGATCCCGAACCGGATCCGTTTGTTTAAGCTTAATCCTTGCCCATTGGGACAAAGGGTCTCTTTGCCGGTAGTTGTTCTCAGCGCCTAACCCTTTGCTTGCCAAAAACGGTCTTGCCGCAAAAAAGAAGCCCAACTCGCAGAGAAGTTATGGGGAGTTGAGTCAAGCGCACACCTACGGCTACACTGTTGCCATTCTCAAGGGAAGCAACCAACAATCACAAGGAAGCAACACATCTTTACTTGTCCGAACCTGGGCATCAAGTGTCAACCTTTTGGGTCCTTGACTCACTTCTTCCATGAATGGCCAAAAAAAGCAACCATTTTTTCTAATCCACTAAAATAGCAACGAAGCCCCCAAATCTTGCATAAAGTCCAGAAACTCGAGGGGACTTCCTCACTGGATGGCCAACAGAAAGTATCCAAACTTCTTGTGCGCCACTAAAACGGTCACCCCCAAAACTGACCCAGGTTTTTGACCCAAAGTGAAGTAACAACTGAAACAGGGATGGGGTGGATTCCGAACGGGACACATCCTGCTCTCTCTGTCTCTGTATATCTATCTATATATACATATATATATATTATTTTCATTTATTAAACAATGCGTACGTCGAATGTTTTGCGACTAGATGCAAACATGCATGCGTACATACATCCGTACATGCATTCATACGCGAATGCATGCATACATACAAGTGAATATATATATATATATATATAAGTATATCTGTATATATATATATATATCGTTATAAAGACCTGTAAACTCAGGGAGTTGACTGAAACTGACCCCCCCCCCCAAACAAAAAATAACAGGAAAAAAAGAAGGCTGGTCCTCCAAGCCAGCTGCTACACAGAAGTGCTCCAAAGGATGCGGGAAAATGAAGAGCATGATGGTGGCCATGGTCGTGGTCATCACCAGGTGAAACCACACCTTCGCCAAGCCGCAGCTGTCATCATTCCTTGGACACGGGAAACAAATCGTATATTTGTATATGTGTATCTTGGTCTGCTTGGGAAAGTGCCCGTTTCAGGTTGCTAGGTGTGTGTGTGTGTGTCTTTGGAAAAAGTCCGCTCAGTGTTTGTTGATGGTCCCTTCTATTGGAGGTTTGACAGCTCACATGGCTATGCATCAATCCCCACCAGATGCCGTCCAAGCGGTCCCTCATTAAGATTCCTATGGATGGCCTGCTTCAACCGGGAACACATGTTTGTTTGGGCGGGAGTGCAACTTATCTTCAGACAAGCAATCCAAACAAACATGCATATCCTAATCATATCCTTCTTGGAAAACTGATGGGCCTGGTAGACGTTTCGGTCACGGCCTCGAGGGCGCGCGCGATTTTCGGCTCGAAGGCGCATTCAATTTGTTTGGTCTCATCCACGCATGTTTTTGTTGCACGCAAGCCTCCCATCCATGCTTAATGTCACGCAGGGTGGTCTGGCGCGGGTCACGCGTAAGGCTCAAGGAAGGTTGCGGAGATTTCGGTGTGGTGCAGGCCAGGTGCATTATTCAAGGTTTTGGGGTGGTCTAGCGCCGGCCAGGTGAAAGGTTCAAGCAAGGTTCCGGAGCAGGTGCACTGGAGCGGAGCGCTGCACTTAAGCGGGTGTGCTTACCATTCACCCCCCCCACACCCACTCGCCCCCACCCCCCCACCCTCCCCCCACCCCCGCAAGGAAGCCAGGTCCCGCAAGTGCTTTGGAGCTGGGATTGTGGCAGGCGCTTCTGCGCCCGCGAAGCAAATTGGCACCGAATGCTTGTGAAGCGACCTGCAAGAGCGCAGCTGAAGCCAGGTCCCGCGTGGGATTTGGAGCTGTATTTTGAGGCAGGCGCACTATTTCCGCGATCGCGTGCTCCTGTGAGACATGGACGGCTGCGTGCTCCGACGCCTCAAAAACTGCGCCCGCGCCAAATTAGACGCAAATGCTTTTGAAGCGACCTGCAGGAGCGCAGTTTTGGAGCTGGATTACGTGGCAGGCGCAGTACTTTGAGCGATCGCATGCTCCTGTGAGACCAGAATCGTCACGTGCTCTGGTGAATCCCAAATCGCGTGCTCAGATGAGACCCCAAGCAATTAAACCAGGTAAACTAGGTTCTTCAACCAAACAACAGTCACCTAAAAAAACCGACACACCCGATACTTTCTCACCTCCGCCGCGGCGCTCCAAGGTCATGTAGATGCGCTCCGCGGTACTCAGCACAATGGTGGGGTGCCCCTCACTGCTCAACTCGTCGCACAAGTCGCTCCACTTGCCTTGGAGAAAAGTGCCCACGACTTCGGTTTTCGATTCGCCAAGTTTGTAGGTTGTTAATAACATAGCGGAAAAAACCTGCCCGCCCAGAAGAGCTCACCCTGCTTTTAGTGGGTTACACCCTAGGTGGCCAACCACATACTGACTCGGCCCAACATCACAGGACTTGCTCACGACAACCCCCCGTGCCGCCCTAACACTAGCCTTAAAAGAGTTGTGACAATGAATTTGGGGTGAGAGGGGGTCGTAACCACGACAAAAACGCGATTTTGTTACCATGACAAGGTGCAATGTTACCACGGCAGAAAAAAAGCGTTACAGCGACATGTTTCTTGCGGGCTTATCCCGACAAGCAGGGAAATAGAAAGGAATAAGAAGGCATGAGAAGGTCAATAAGAAGGAATAAGAAGGAATAAGAAGGTCAATAGAAAGGAATAAGAAGGAATAAGAATGTGAATAGAAAGGAATAAGAAGGAATAAGAAGGTGAATAGAAAGGAATAAGAAGGAATAAGAAGGTCAATAGAACGGAATAAGAAGGAATAAGAAGGTCAATAGAAAGGAATAAGAAGGAATAAGAAGGTCAATAGAAAGGAATAAGAAGGTCAGTAGAAAGGAATAAGAAGGAATAAGAAGGTGAATAGAAAGGAATAAGAAGGAATAAGAAGGTCAATAGAAAGGAATAAGAAGGAATAAGAATGTCAATAGAAATGAATAAGAATGTGAATAAAAAAAAGAATAAGAAGGAATAAGAAGGTCAATAAGAAGGAATAAGAAGGAATAAGAAGGTCAATAGAAAGGAATAAGAAGGAATAAGAAGGTCAATAGAAAGGAATAAGAAGGAATAAGAACGTCAATAGAAAGGAATAAGAAGGAATAAGAATGTGAATAGAAAGGAATAAGAAGGAATAAGAAGGTCAATAGAAAGGAATAAGAAGGAATAAGAAGGTCAATGGAAAGGAATAAGAAGGAATAAGAAGGTCAATAGAAAGGAATAAGAAGGAATAAGAAGGTGATAGAAAGGAATAAGAAGGAATAAGAAGGTCAATAGAAAGGAATAAGAAGGTCAGTAGAAAGGAATAAGAAGGAATAAGAAGGTGAATAGAAAGGAATAAGAAGGAATAAGAAGGTCAATAGAAAGGAATAAGAAGGAATAAGAAGGTCAATAGAAAGGAATAAGAAGGAATAAGAAGGTCAATAGAAAGGAATAAGAAGGAATAAGAAGGTCAATAGAAAGGAATAAGAAGGTCATAGAAAGGAATAAGAAGGAATAAGAAGGTGAATAGAAAGGAATAAGAAGGAATAAGAAGGTCAATAGAAAGGAATAAGAAGGAATAAGAAGGTGATTAGAAAGGAATAAGAAGGAATAAGAAGGTCAATAGAAAGGAATAAGAAGGTCATAGAAAGGAATAAGAAGGAATAAGAAGGTGAATAGAAAGGAATAAGAAGGAATAAGAAGGTCAATAGAAAGGAATAAGAAGGAATAAGAATGTGAATAGAAAGGAATAAGGAGGAATAAGAAGGTCAGTAGAAAGGAATAAGAAGGAATAAGAAGGTCAATAGAACGGAATAAGAAGGAATAAGAAGGTAAATAGGAAGGAATAAGAAGGAATAAGAAGGTCAATAGAAAGGAATAAGAATGAATAAGAGGTCAGTAGAAAGGAATAAGAAGGAATAAGAAGGTCAATAGAAAGGAATAAGAAGGAATAAGAAGGTCAGTAGAAAGGAATAAGAAGGAATAAGAAGGTGAATAGAAAGGAATAAGAAGGAACAAGAAGGTCAATAGAAAGGAATAAGAAGGTTAGAAAGGAATAAGAAGGAATAAGAAGGTGAATAAAAAGGAATAAGAAGGAATAAGAAGGTCAATAGAAAGGAATAAGAATGAATAAGAAGGTCAATAGAAAGGAATAAGAAGGAATAAGAAGGTAAATAGGAAGGAATAAGAAGGAATAAGAATGTCAATAGAAAGGAATAAGAAGGAATAAGAAGGTCAATAGAATAAGAAGGAATAAGAAGGTCAATAGAAGGAATAAGAAGGAATAAGAAGGTCAATAGAAAGGAATAAGAAGGAATAAGAAGGTCAATAGAAAGGAACAAGAAGGAATAAGAAGGTCAATAGAACGGAATAAGAAGGAATAAGAAGGTCAATAGAAAGGAATAAGAAGGAATAAGAAGGTCAATAAGGAATAAGAAGGTCAATAGAAAGGAATAAGAAGGAATAAGAAGGTCTAAGAAGGTCAATAGCAAGGAATAAGAAGGCCAATAGAAAGGAATAAGAAGGAATAAGAATGTGAATAGAAAGGAATAAGAAGGAATAAGAAGGTCAATAGAAAGGAATAAGAAGGAATAAGAAGGTCAATGGAAAGGAATAAGAAGGAATAAGTAGTAGTAATAGTAGTAATAGTAGTAGTAATAATAGTAATAGTAGTAGTAGTAATAGTAGTAGTAGTAATAGTAGTAGTAGTCAGTAGTAGTAGTAGTAGTAAGTAGTAGTAAGTAGTAGTAGTAGTAATAGTAGTAGTAGTAGTAATAGTAGTAATAGTAGTAGTAGTAGTAGTATAGTAGAAGCCTTGTCGGGATAGTCTTCAAGAAACTTGTCGGTGTAACAAGATTCTTTGTCAGTAACAATGACCTTTGTCGTTGTAACAGGTTCTTTGTCGTGGTTTGGGCAACAACAAGTTGAGTTACTTTGTTTGACCCCCAAGGCCCCAAGGTAGACAAAAACCTAGATTGTCTGGGTTTAAGTCTACCTTGTAGTCAAACAATTGGGATGCTTCGCAGACAGCGGGGATGTACAAGGGCACATCCCAAACAAGCTGCTTACCACACAAAGCGCTTGGTCCACTGGAGAGGTTGTGGCCATGGCACCAGATGTGTCCAAGTACTAGAACACCAAGCAAAGGCATTGATTTTCCTGTTGGTTTCCCTTTGGACCAAGCTGAAAAGCGCACCCGGATGTGAAATCAATGACTGCCTCAATCCTTGGTACCGTCAGTTTGTTCAACGCACAACCTGTGTCCAGCGCCCCTTAGCCAACAGGTAAAATAGCGGTCAAAAAGGAGAGTTGGGGTTGGATACTTCATCCAAAATCACCTACTTTACAAGGATCGCCCTAGATCAGCTCCAAATTTTCTTGGACCCCAAACTGTATCCTAGAGACCCGGCTGGTTCCCATTCGACCGAGTTCTTTTGAGTTTTTGTACGCCACACTGAAGCTCCATCCTTGAACCCAAGAAAAGGCAACCCAAACCTCAGTTGCCCGAGAAGAGGTGACCCGGAAATCGCAAAACCTCACGTTTCAGAGCTGAGACGAAAAAACATCGAAAGGTCTTTCGAGTCGCTTCGCCAGGTGAAAACGGTGACTCAAAAAGCTAAGGGAAACCTAGCTAGGGAAACCTCAGGTTTACCAAAGTACCCTTTCTCAGGGGGGGGATGGTATCTAATTGGCGAGCTCCAAAAAACAACAGAATGGTGGCTCACGTGCCTCACAAAGAGTCCTTCCACATGCGACCCATCCTTGTCCAGCCCCAAACCTCTACTTGCAAGAAATCCCGTGCCTAAAAAGGCGAAAACTTAACCAGGTGAATGGACTTGACTCAAATCATCATTCTCCATCTGGTTGTTCGGGTTCAAGATCCCCCCCAAACGAAACCGAACAGTTCGATTCTGGGGGCTGGGGGGGAGGGAGGGGAGGGGGGGGGAGCCCAAATAAGCCCTTATAAAGCCCCTAATAAGGCCCCATGATTCGAGGTTGAAGATCCAACCCAATGGCATTCAAGCACCTGTATTCTCCATCACCCTTTCAAAATGGAGTTATCTTTTGGGTCATGACCCCATTTTCAAAGAGTCATGGAGACTCTAGGTTTACAGGATTAATACACCCGTCCCATTTTTCGGGGGGCTGTTCCCTCCAAAAGTGGTCTGAATCACCACTAAAAGGGGGACTCACCCCCCGATCAAAATCAAGCAGGGGTTTATTCATCCTCGGGGTTAACCTTGGTTGACGTCGGAACGGGAGCAAAAAATCAAATCTTAGCAGTTAAGTTAAGTGGTTAGATTCCAACCACTACACCGCAATAAGCAAAAATGCAAACTGTTTCCCAACAACAAACATGCTTTCCCCCAAAAGTGAAATGGATGCCTAAAAGGAATTGGACACCGATCGCAACATGTAACATTACACGGGCGTGGCTTGCCCCGCAAGCCAAACTTCCAGTTTTCTCTGCCCGCCGAAGCCGCACTGCCGCTTCGCCAGGCTTCCGAAGAAGTTCACCCGCATGGGGTCCCCCAGCTGCATGACCTCCACCATCCTGCGAATCTTCCATTTGGTTTTTCGGCCCCAGGAAAAAGAGAAAATATCTTCAGCAGTGATGAATTCCGTTTAAACCCAACAAGGGAGAAAAATAAACAAACATATATTCTTAAGCAAATTTATGGAGGATTGGCGTCGCAAAAAAAAAAAAAAAACGGTGGAAACCTGCCAGGTCCTCCAGTAGAGAGGTTAGAATAAGTTGGTACTACTTTTTTCAGTTGTCTATTTTAGTGGGGAACCCTCCCAACCCAAAAAGGGGAGAGAAGGGCACTGCTCGGGGACCTAGGTGGTGTTTGTCGGTACCGTTTCAGATTCGGAGCGACCATGCCACGCCAAGATACTGTGGATGGACCAAATCCTTCACCACCTAAGACACCCTGCAACTATGATTGCAATTCAACCACATTTCAGGACACAGTTCAACCCCAAACCTAGGTCCTCCAGATTTTAGAGGTTATAGAATAAGGGTACCCTTTCCAGATTTGAGAGGTTAGAATAAGTTGGTACCCTTTCTTTTTGCGGTTTTGTCTATTTTAGTAGTGTCCCGAACCCTCCCAGCCAAGACAAGGTAAGGGGCACCTAGCTGGGGACCTAGAAACCTTAACCAAGACTTAGCCATCTGAGCGATTCCAACCAAGGCTTGCCTCGCCTGTGGATGGTTGCGATTTCCACTTCGCACCTAAGAAACCATGGTTGATGCCATAACGCTTCTTGGGTTTTACCAGGAGAATCTCAACATTATCAACATTTTTCAGGGGTTTCTCATCGGTGCGAAATGGATTTCGCAACCATCCACATGACTGACTCCCTGACTTGGTGAAAGACCCCTCGGGGGTCTACAGCCCTTGGGCTGAGGAAACACGAGAATGTTGACCGAGTGAACATAAAATCCATCCATCCCCATTTCTAGGCGCTTTCCTTGGGTGACGTTGGGTTTGGGGAGCAAACATTATTTCAAATTTTAGCGGAGTTAAGTGGAAGGGGATTTCAACCACTAAACCACCACAAGCAAAAATGGGCAAAATGTTTCCCAACAACAACCATGCTTTCCCCCAAAGGTGAAATGGATGCCTAAAAGGAGTTGGACACCGATCGCAACAATCAACCAGGAGCTTTGTTTTTCCCTGCGCAGGGGTTCAATGCAACTTGTTTGAGGGGATGGGTTGCATTCCAGAAACCTATCTGAACACAAGAAATCACATATCTTGGGTTTGGATTTAAGCCTCTTCTTTTCGAGGGAAAATTGTTTCCCACAACCCCCTGGTTGATTTCATTCGGAGTGTCACCTTGTGGTGGGGAGTGAGACCGCTTTTGGAGGGGGAACACCCCCTATTATTAATAGAATTTGATTGTTTGTCCCAGACCGCGGGGAAACACATGTGTTCTACTGCAACACATCTCTCCGATAATATCCCACCTATTCATATAGTGGATGTGCAGGATTTCGTCCATCTATAGTATGGATACCCCCTACACCCAATACCCACTTTTTTCAGTGTATGATGTCGACCCTCTACTAAAAAAGGAGGTATTTACCCTGGAAAACCGGGTTGTCCATCAAAAACACCCTGAAAAAAGGCGGGTATTTGGAGTAATTAGGGTAGAGCTTAAGAACCATGCCGTCCAGCAAAAACAAATCCGGACGCTCCCACCCCCCGGCCTGGCGGAGACGTTCCGCAGGGCCACCAGGGGCACATAACGACGTCCGCAGCGCTTGGCCAGCCTAGGCGAGGCGAGGCGAAAGACACCATTGGCACGGAACCTGACAGGGTCCCTGGTCCAGGACCCCTGAACGTCAGGTTCCGTGTTAGTTGTTGGACTAACACTCAATGCCACCACTAAGGAACCTGAATGCGCAACGGGAGTTTTTGCAACGCAATCTGAACCGGTAGGAAAAGGCCCGAGCAAAGGCACCCTGGTACTGCACGTTCACACGATCATTGAGAGCCAGCCTTGCAGGGACCTCCCCCTGACAGAATCACAGGCTTGACGTTCAAAGGGGGGCACAGAACGACGCGAAAGCGGAAACAACAAACACTTGACTGGACCCAGAAGCCTTGCAAACCATATCGGTGCTCTGCTTCCACTGGGCAGTTCATGCAAAACAATTTGCCATCAAAGTCACCCCTGAAGTGGGAGAGTACATAGCAATGACCCCAGCAACTCACTTTGACCTAGGCACAGTCCAAAAAACGATCCCTTACGTGGGATGAACGTTGGGGAAGCCACTAGAAAGCTGATATGTCCCACATGGGAAAAGTCACCCCTGGTCAGTTGGGGGCCCTAAATGGAATACTGACTTCCATTTGCTTAAGCCCCCTGGAAAAAATGCAGCATATTTCCGGTAGTGATAGCAGCATATTTCCGGTAGTGATAGATTCCCTTTAAAACCAGCAAGGAAAAAACACTTGAGCAAATGATTGTTGATCAACCCCAAATGCCACAAACCCGCACTAAGCACAGTGAATCGAGACCGATAGCCCCTCCCCCCACAAATCGCCTTTCGGGAGATGCGTATGCGTGCGCTGAGAGGGCGAAGGTTTGGACCAGCAGCTCCCGATCAATCCCAACCACCGCTTTTTTTGGAGTCTACCTGAACACTTCGCGCATGAACAAAAAACCGTTGTTGGGGGGGGGGGTCTGGAAGGGGGCTGGAAGGGGGCTGGAAGGGGGAAAAATTAAAGGTCAGAGATCCGGTGGAAATGCCCTTGCCGCGTTGCAAGTGGAGTACTTCATTGAGTTAGATTTCAAAATGTGCGAATATGTTATGTGGCCTGGAGGAAAACCACATATGTCCAGTAGTGATCGATTCCCCTTATATTAACCCAAAACGAGACTCTGCTCGATCCGCTCGATCGCCATTTGCAGGCTCGATGGAACCGAATCCAATAATCCCCAAGAATCCGAGGCGCTCATTGAAAAGATGCCGGAAGAACATGATGTCGAAGACCATGTCGCTGGGGGGTAGGAAGGGCACAGGGGCCCTCTTGGGGTCCCAATCCTGCGCGGAGCCCCTTGGTGCCTTCTCGTTAAGCGACGCTCCCTTTGGGGCACTTCCCCTCAACTACTGACAGTGGATTCGGGGATATGAGGGTCCCCGGGTGACTGCCATGTTTCACTTGGGAAGGGCATGGAGGGACTGCCCAATCCCCCCACCTGTTTTCCAACCAAAAAAGCGGGGGACTGAGTAAATTGTGTTTTTTGCTAAGCCCAGTCACTTCCCTCTAAAACCAAAAGGAAACACAATGACGCCCACCTTCACTTCCATTTCCTTAAGCCCCCAATCAAAAATAAACATTTGTTCAATAGTGATAGATTCCCTTTAAAACCAACAGGGCAAACAAATGTGAACCCCCTCCCTCCCTCCCTCCCTCCCTTCCCTCCCTTCCCTCCCTGCCTCCCTGCCTCCCTGCCTCCCTGCCTCCCTGCCTCCCTGCCTCCCTCCCTCCCTCCCTCCCTCCCTCCCTCCCTCCCTCCCTCCCCCTCCCTTGGACCTACTCACTGCATCCTTGGCACTGCATCCCCGAGACTTTTCAGGCGGGGGATTGACCCGCAGCTTTCGCTGGGCCATCGAGACGGCGGCGGGTTCGAGGAGAAGGCGCTCCGTGTTTCCTGGCAAACCTTCAAGTGGAAAGCCTCCAAAGGACTGATACAAAATGTGCGGGGTCAAAGTTGCAACTTGGATGAATCCGAAGTTGCAACGTTGACCCCTAGGCCCTACCAATAATCGTTCTTGAATCACACAAAACAGGGGGACACAAAAAACAATGGTGCCGGTGAACTGGAGAAAAGGCTCCGCGCTCGAAAAGCCCTTGGGCACGAGGAAGTGTGGGCAAAAAATGGCGGCTTCATTTTTGTTGCCCGGAGGCTCTGAAGTAATTTTCAGAACTCAGCAACAGACCACTTTTTTGATATTAGGCGCCTAATTGTGCATGTAAGCCTTCAAACAATTTTCCTCCCCAACATGGGAACCCAAGGCTCATGACCCCATGGTTGACTTTGATGGGGAGGTGTCCCATTTTGAAGGTACGCCCACCCATTGTCCACTCAATTCTAAGGTCATGGAACTTCAAATGGCCAATTTGTGTCTCCATACTTCCACTTACCCCGGGCCCACAAAATGAGTCATAATCAAAACCGGTAGTAAAATGGTCGTAATCCCAGAACCATGCTTCAAGAAGTAAGAAGGCGGATATCCGCAACTATTTTTTCTGGCTGGGACTGGCCCTTACTAACCTTCGTCAATCCCCAGGTTTTGAGCACGTGGCTCAAATGTTCCTGGGCCTTGAGGTCGACTGTTTCAATTTGTATCAAACAGGGATCCGGATGCATTCTACACCTGAACATTGCAACTTATAAATGGTGGTTTCCAACTTTATCTTGGTGTTGAAAAAGCCATATTGCAAATGTATCTTTTAAGCAGCCCAATATCTAAGGAGCCCAACATCGGCTGTCCCGAATGCGACATCTGCACGAGCAAAAACACCATTGGCTTGTGATTGATTTTAAGCCACTGGCTACAGTATGCCAAGCCAGATGGCTCAGCCGTTTGCTTGCTCCTCTTAAGACAGGAGACATACACAATCTTCATTTCGGCAAAGGAGCAGCGTCCAAAACCTCCGTGTACATGTTTAGTAAGAGTCATGTCATATCGACCAGCGCGTAAGGAAAAGCTCCACGTGCGTAAGGTGGCGTAAGCTGGCGGCGTAAGCAAAACCTCCAAATGTGTCGCGCAAGCAAAAACTCCACACGCGTAAGGTGGCGTAAGCTGGTGGAGTAAGCATAATGATACGACATGGCAAATCATGACACGTTTAGGACGTGGCTCAAATGGAAGTCAGAAGGCAAACTATCCCCCTGGTCTTACTCCGCATTCTTTTTCAGAAAGGGAGCCCCCTTGCTGCGCTCAAGTCGCCCCGGAAACTCTGGGACTCGCCGGAGCTGAGCTGAGAGCCGCTCTGGGGCCCCGCTCGAGCTCGCGTCTGGCCTCAAAAACGTGGGCGGGCAGTTCGTTTGAAGAGGGGAAATCTGTTTGGAGGGCACCCACTTTGGTACAGCTGGCTCAGCCCCTACCAATACCCGGACGTTTTTCAGTTGCTATGATGTCGACCCTCTAAAACAGGGTATGATGTCGACCCTCTAAAACAGGGTATGATGTCGACCCTCTCAAAAAGGTTTGGTATTTGCCCTGGAAAACCGATCGGTTTTCCAAAAAATACCCTGAAAGAAGCGGGTATTTGGAGTAGGGGGCATCTCTTTCTGGTGATTTTAGGGCAGCCTCTCAGATTCCGCGGGAAGTTGTGCCCATTTGGACGAAGAGAAGGATCCCTAGAAGGCTCACCAGAAATCATGGGGCAAGACATTCCCCGTGGCCCAAACCCAGCAGGCCATGACGATGGGCCAAAGAGGGGCCTTCGAAATCGACAAGTTGGATCTTCCAATGTCCATTGCCCGTTGGGGAGCCCCGGGGAGCCCCTTGGCCACTCACAAACGCTGGCAACTCCAAATCGGCAGCTTCCACAGCAACCTTCATGTGCCACGTGACCACCAATAGGGGGTTAGGTGACAGTGATAGATTCCCTTTAGAACCAAAGGATCATAATTGGAACATAATCTCACTTCCCGAGTGAGTTGGCAAAAAAAAGATTGAACTTGTTATTTACCACCAAAATGGCCTTCCCAAAACGTTTAAAGTCCATGAACTCAGGAAGTGAGTAATACACATTCTGAAACGCAAAGGGGCGCAACTTCAGGCGGAGGGGAGGAGGGGAGGAGCCCCAATTCCATTCTTCACCGTTCAACCGCAAAGCCGAGGAGGTCCTCTTACCCCTTAAAACTCCAAGCCCTGGGGAAGTTTTCATCTTTTACAGGCATATAGCCCATGTTACCCAAAAAGTTGAGAAAAGTTGTGTTTTTAAGAGGTAAGTTATTACTAGCATCATCATTCCTAGTAGGGCAAAAGGAGAGGATGGTACCAAACGTTCACCCAGCTTTTGTTCAATTCCTTCCCAACCGAACATAGAAACCGAGATCGCCAGTTGCACCCTCTCCCAATTCCAAGAAGCGGGAAAACCCCGCAATTTTCACAGTCTCCCAATTCCAAGTAAATCCCCAAGGAGCTGCTCTTGACAAATCAAAAGTGGTGCCTTCAGAAACAGAGTCCAGAGCCCAGGGCTGTGGGAAATGGAACCCACGAATCTGTGGTACAACAACAAGGGACCCCAAACACGAACCCCCCCCCCGATTTAACGGGGGAGATTCGAATCCTTGTATCACAGTGGTTGGATAAAGCCCGACAACCCTGCAAAAAAAGTTACTCAAGTCCATGAACTCGTTTGGAGTGAATCTTCACAACCCTCACCACCACTTCTGACCACCATTCAGCAGGGATCCTTACATTCTACACCTGAACATTGCAACTTGTAAATGGCGGGTTCCAACTTTATTTTGGTGTTGAAAAAGCCAGCCATGATTCAAGTGGCTGCAAAATGCATTGTAAATGGTGGGTTCCAACTTTATTTTGGTGTTGAAAAAGCCAGCCATGATTCAAGTGGCTGCAAAATGCCTTGTAAATGGCGGGTTCCAACTTTATTTTGGTGGAAAAGCCAGCCATGATTCAAATGGCTGCAAAATGCCTTGTAAATGGTGGGTTCCAACTGTATTTTGGTGTTGAAAAAGCCAGCCATGATTCAAGTGGCTGCAAAATGCCTTGTAAATGGCGGGTTCCAACTTTATTTTGGTGGAACAGCCAGCCATGATTCAAATGGCTGCAAAATGCCTTGTAAATGGTGGGTTCCAATTTTATTTTGGTGGAAAAGCCACATGTTTCAAATGGTTGCAACATGAATTTCTTTTAAGGAGCCCTGTTCAGGGCCTCGACTTCTCTCGCTTTTTGGGAAGCCCTCGGCGCCGGGCGCGGTTTTCCCCGGCTGCGCAAGGCTGGCCTTGAGCGAGCGAGCAAAGCTCGCTGAATGTCCAACCATACTCGGTTGCGAAATCTGCTCCCCTGCTAAAAGTGACTAACTTTTAGTGGTTTAATGCGGAAAAGCCATTAGTTGGCAAAAAGCTAAAGTCCCAACATCCAAGTAAAATGCACCAAAGCATAGGTGGCCTTTTGAAGAAAGCTGGATGTGTCCCTGGCAAATGAGTTCTTATCAAACCCATCTAAAACCCAAGGGTTGGAAAGTTTACTTTTGATCCATCTCGTGTGGTCAATCTTTTGTATCAATCGGACGCGCCAACACGGTGTTCTGTTCGCCTTCTGGCCGCCCTTTAACACCACGTAGAAAAGGTACCGAGCCTCAAAAAAAGAAAAAATCCAACCTACCATCACCCAGCGCAGCCCTGAAAGCATAGGTGTCCTTTTAGGGGAAATAGATGGCCCTGGTAGATGATTAAACCACCAGGTAAACCAGGGCCATCTATGTTTCTAGCAAAACAACCAAACAGGACACCTATGGCTGAAAGGGGACAGCCCATCAAGCAAGGGCTGTCAACATGGAATCTTAGACGTGCCTGGCTGCCTTTGGAATCTCCCCAGCTGCGAATGGCCCATATCAAACGGGGCACCCTATCAAACTTAGGGCTCGGGCGGCCATGGAGTGGAAAAATCGGCCATGAAGTGGAGGGGCAAAAGTCTGCGTCTGCCAACCTAGACAAAGATGTGTCTCTGAAATGCGGGATCCCCCCCCAAAAGTGTGGTTGCTTTTTCCTGTCTGATTCGCTTTGTAACCAAGGCCCAACCTGAGCCCTAAAACGATTGTGTGTAGCCTCCCAACGAACATGGAAGTGCAAGAAGGCCCTATCCCCAAGAGGGAAGGGCCTTCTTTCTACCGGGGTCTGTGCACCAAACCATGTTCGCTGGGAGGAGGGTAATACCAATGTCTAACATCATCTCCAGGTCTCTGCTCGAGGTCCCGGCCCACCTTTCTACTCGAATAGATTCCCCGTCCCCCGCAAACAAACACTTGTTCTGGGGTGGGGGGTGGCAAAAAAAAACCGCCCTCTGAGATTTCTGTGATGCCAAAGTGGGATTCGGACCTCCATGATTACGTCATCACTGAAATTCTAAAGCCTTGCTAGTGCCCACCCATGGTTGCTACCCTGAAAGCCAAGCAAGCACAAACACAAATAACTAATCAGCACCCCACACTCTTCAACGTCAAGTGCTTGTTGCCTGAAAAAAAAAAAAAAAAAAAAAAAAAAAACGTTCCTAAGAGGTGGACACCTTCCAATGGAAATTCATCTGTAGGACCCCAGTAAAAAAAAAAAAAACGAAGTTACTGTGGATGGATGCAATCCACTTCGCACAACCTAAGCAACGATGGCTGACACCATTGTTTAAGGTATTTACCAGGACAATCAACATTTCAGGGTTTCTTAGGTGGTGCGAAGTGGATTTTGTTCATCCACAGTAGGTCCCATTTCCTTACTGAAAGAAAAATGAACCAGCCCTGATTGGTACGTTCCTTCTCGTTAATAACCGAGGTTCACATTCGTGGACTTTTTTGCACTTGGCAAACCAAAACCTCCAATTGCGTTCTGGTGTGCTGGACAAATTAAACATATGTCCAGTAGCGCCCGTAAAATCCGCCAGGGGGAAATAAAACACATTCACTTCAGCAAATGGAAGAACACCAGGGAGAAAGCATTGTAGCTTTCCGGTTGCCAGTACGCTCCCTCCCCCCAACCATGGCCAGGAAAACGCGATTTAGGTTATATGGATTTGGGGTCAACAATTGGGTCACTCCAAAATGGGCTGCGGTCAATGGAACGGGCTAAAACCTGCCGTCCATATCCTGGCGGCTTAATTTTGACCCATCCAGTGGCTGCATATCCCAGCCAAACCACTGGCAGCGCTTAAGCAGTGGAAACCATCCCATACCAAAGCCCTCCAGCACGCGGATCGCTTTTCTTACGCAAAAACAGACCCAAGGTCTATTCGATTGAGTCTTTGTCGCCGAGTTGCAGGGCCTCGCTTTCCAAATCGTAAACGTGCCATGCCCCACCCATGTGCGCGGAAATCACCTCGAAACGAACCATCTGGACAACACCATGCTTGTTTCTATCTGACCCCATCCTTACCCCTTAAAACTCCAAGCCCTGAAAAAGTTCATCTTTTACAGACATATAGCCCATGTTACCCCCAAAAAGTTGGAAAGTTGTGTTTTTAAGAGGTAAGCCATCTGCACCCCACAACCCCGCACTGTGCGTGATAAAAGTGGCGCCCAAGATCTTGCCCTCCGAGCTATGGAAGCTCTTGCGGAGCGGGAATTAAATAAGTGCAGCAAGGCCATGGTCAGGCAGTGGCCGGCGAATTTGGGTTGCCCCCGCGACTGCGAAACACCTTCCCCTCCATAGGTGGGTTGCAACTTGTGTAACTTGGCCCCTTCCAGAGATTCTTTGGGTGAAGAGAAAAAAACACAACTATTCAAACAGCAAAACCCTGGTGCAAAAAGACTTCGAACCCTTTTCAATCCATATCTGCTCGACTCGGAGCCGCAAAGTTCAGCCTGGCACAGCGCACCAACAGGGATCCGGATGCAGAGAATACACCTGAAGATTGCAGCTTGTAAATGGTGTTGGAAAAGCCAGCCATGGTTCAAATGGTTGCAAAATGTGTGTCGTTTTTTTTTTTTTTTTTCTGGAGCCCTGACCAGGCGTGTTTGTTGAAAAAGGCAAGCCATCCTGCCGCGTCCCAGTAACCCCAAGTACTGGGTTCACCTCTTTGGGGGCCGTTCTGCAAAGGGACAAAATGATAATGAACAGTCTTAAAAGAGGCCCATGGTTCGGTTTCCCTCGTGGTTTGGTGAAGGGGGTGGCTTCCCCTTTATCCACAACAACCAGAGGTGAAAATCCCCAACCCACCACACCCCCAAGAAGTTGATAAACCCCCAGCCCGGGAGGTATCCCCGCCTCGGAAGCCTTCCGGAACCCTCCCTGAAAACTGCAACCCACCAATTCTTACTTGGGCACAGACCAACCAAAGCTTCCAGCTAAAGACAAAAAGGACACCTGGTGACTGGTGACCCAAAAACCCCGCTTCGCCGGGCCATTTGCCCGTCCCTTGCCCGGATGCAAGCAGTGCATGGCCCTCGCTTGCCGTGGGCCGAGGCAGTGGAAAATCGGAGAGCGACTGGAAGGATGTTGTCCCTTCAAGGCGCAGTGACCTATTGACTTTTTGCTTGTTCAGCACATGAACAATTAAAACAAAGAACAAGCAAACAACAATGGAAAACAACAGTAGCGCACTCAATGAATAGATAGCAATATTAGCTTGGACTAGACTAGATTAGGCCAAATTAGATTAGGGCTTGAACAGGATACAATGGTATAGAATAGAAACAGTAGAACAATCACATAGATAAAGTAACATAGATACATAGATAGATGATAGATTAGATTACGTTAGGTTAGGTGAGATGGGACAGACAGCTAGGTAGGTTAGGTAGATAGATATAGAGCTAGACAGATAGATCGATCAATTGATAGACAAACAGCCATCGAGGTAGGTAAATAGATTGGTTGATTGGATTGGATTCGGCTAGATTAGATTTGGCAGATAGATAAATACATACATATATAGCTAGATATAGATATATGGATATGGATATAGATAGATATGCATGTACATGTAGATACAGATGTAGATAAAGATAGATAGATTAATTAATAAAGCACATACCTGAACGATTGACGGAAGGAAGGACCGACGGAAGGAAGGAATCAATACATAATCGATACACAGAATAACTGCAGCACTAGATATACAACATATAGATACCTCCTGTAGACAAAAGCAAACTTAAACAAAGAGACACAGAACGACAGAAAGGCTGAACAAGTCAAGGAAGAGAAAAGAAAAAAACCCTGTTTGAAATAAAGAACCAACTGAAGCAATAAAATAACAAAGGACTACATAAAAAAGAAACACAATACATAAGGAAAACAGTATAGACAACGAAAGACTGACATACCAAAAAGCTAAATAAGAAAGGACTGACATCACAGAATGAATGAATACATAAACAACTATACAAATACATAAGCAAATAAATAACGAGAGGCATACATACACAAATGTACATGTCGACAAACTACATCTAGTTTCGATTAAACTCGATTTGATTGTGGATTTTGGCCGAAGGAACAAAAATCCACTTGCTCGCTCGGTCCCTGAAAAAATTGGGTCCGGTACTGAAATAGATTCTCTTTGAACCCAACGGGCGAAATGAACAATTTCAGCAAATGGAAGTTGAGGGTTCCTCTCAGGGTTGCAGAGGGCTTCTTCGGGTCAAGGGTTCCTTAGGGTTCCGTACGTTTTTTTAGGGTTCCTTAGGGTCCCTTACAGTTCCTTTCAATTCCTTACAGTTCCTTAGGGGTCCTTAGGGTTGCTTAGGGTTCATTAGGATCCCTTAGGGTTCCTTAGGGTTCCTTAAAGTTCCGTAGGGGTTCTTTCTTCAGCAAATGGAAACCAAGAAACCTTGGTAGTGGAGGTCCTCCCGAGCTCCTTGGCTCTCGCGCTTGCCGTCGCCCCCGGGTCAATCTTTGCCTCGCGGTCTGGGCCTGGCTTCATCCCTACCAGGGGCAGGGGGAGTAGGAGGGGTCCCCAATTTCATCTACCTCGGTTGCTTTCTGCACCCCTGCCCAAAGTGACTAACTTTTAGTGGTTTAATTCGGAAAACCCATGAGTTGGCAAAAAGTTAAAGTCCTAACTGCCAAGCAAAATGCAACAAAGTATTACCTCGGTCTTCCCCGAATCAAAAACTGTTTAAACCACACACACACACAGCCGTTTGGTCTAGGGATCTTGAGCAATACTTGCTCTCCGAAGGTAAACAGTTTTCTCGAAAGCAAAACCGATGCGCAAAGAGCTTTAAAAAAAGATGTTAAATAGGCGGGCAAGGTTTGATCAAGATCCCTGCAAGACCAAACGGGTGCGTAGCGTCCCTTTGAGAATCCCTTGGAAGAGAAACGAGCTACGGGCTATTCAGCACCCAAATCCTCCACGCTTAGGTGGACCTCTTGCCAGCCCAACAATCGTCCATCGGCCTGGCTTGCCGCGGATCTCTCGCCAATTGCATGCCGGCCTCGTCTGTGGCCAGCCGATCCCCGGCCGCAGCCATTGAAGCCCCACGCTCTTGCAGCGAACTCTTGGCTCGAGCACCCCGAGATGCTCGATGCTCGATGCTCGCTGCCTGCCTGCCTGCCGGACGCGTTCACGGCAACCAGCCAAATCTTTGCTTGACGGCGTGAATTGGCTTGTCCATGCATCCTTTGCAGCTTTCTCCAAGAACCTAGGCAAATGACCATCGAGCTACAAACGAGCAAAGAATCCCCACCTTGGCCATGAGCTCGTTTGACGCTTGGATGTCCGGTCAAGATAGTAAGCGGTTGGCCACTTGGGTAACCCACTCACAACAGGGTTAACTCCACTTAGGGTGACTTACAAGTGGGTTGCAACCTGTAGGTTACCAACAACTTACTACCCTCTCCGAACACCCAAGCACCCAAGTGAGCCAGTTACATGGGCCAAAACTAATGCCAATCAACTCCAATTTTGAGCTGAGAATTGAGAGGCGCTTAGGGATGGTTGCGCATTTACCCCTCTACAAGAACCAGGTGTTCAAATCCAAATCCAAACCACGAATCCAAACCACAAGTAAGGGGGAAACAAAGAAAACTGGGCTGTTCTCAGATCCCCTGCCAAAGTCGAAAACCTTTAGTGGATTAAATAACCCCCCCCACCACCACCAAACCACAAATCAAGGGTTACCTGAATCGTGAGAGCGGGCTGAGGTGTTTTTTATTTGCATAGACCTGGCATTGGCCTAACCCTGGCACAGCTTGGCGTGCACGAAAGGAGACACTAACGGACCGGCATCGTTTTAGCATCCTCAGCATCGTTTTCAACATCCTCAGCATCACCAGGCACAGGGCTTTGGTATTTAAGCTGGGTTTAGGTTTGTTCCAGGTTGGCTCAGGGTTGGCTCCGGGGGGGTTCCAGGCCTGTTGAGAGCAAATTTGGGAGCTTGAGGTATATGGTTTAGTGCTGGTTTGGTGGGGCTTCTTGGGGTTGGTCTCGGGGGGGTTTAGGGCTGGCGGGTGGGTTTAACATTGGCTTCGGCCATGGTTGTGCTTAAGCCCACCTACCTTAAACCACCCAACTGGGCTTAAGCACAACCATGGCCGAAGCCAATGTTAAACCCACCCGCCAGCCCTAAACCCCCCCGAGACCAACCCCAAGAAGCCCCACCAAACCAGCACTAAACCATATACCTCAAGCTCCCAAATTTGCTCTCAACAGGCCTGGAACCCCCCCGGAGCCAACCCTGAGCCAACCTGGAACAAACCTAAACCCAGCTTAAATACCAAAGCACTGTGCCTGGTGATGCTGAGGATGTTGCAAACGATGCTGAGGATGCTAAAACGATGCCGGGCCTGAACCTACGCTAAACGGACACACACCCGCAAACCTTTGTCCCACCGAGCCGCCACCACCCGCCCACCCACCCACCAACCAACCAACCACCTGCCAGGGTTAGCCCTGTGCTAGGGCTAGGCAATAAAAAACACTTTCCGTGATAGCGACGGAAACAAAACATATATGTGTTGCTCCAAACTCTCTTTACGTTGGGAATGCCCTCGGAACCTTCATAGGTAAAGGTCGCACACAATTCCTTACTCGAAAAGAATGATATTGCCTAAATAATTCGGAGACTGGAAAGACCTAGGAATTCAGTTTGAATTTGTGTGTTTACTGCGTGCGACCGAGCCGATTCCTACATTTGCATGCTGACCGCTTCTGTGGTTGCTGTGGCCTCCTGTAGTACGGTTGTTGAATCCAGTCACATGACTTCCATAGGAAGCTCCTACGTGCCCATCAAATCAAGAGTCCCGAAGGCGTGACCCTATGAGAATATGCATTGAGGTAGTCAACACGTCTTGCGCCTAAGCTGAGGCGATGAAAGCACCGACCCAAACCTTCAAAGTTTGCCAACTCAACTGTCACGACGTAACTGTTGCATGCGTTTTCCTTGAGAGTGCTCACACATTTTAGGACCCGTGTGAGCCACTTCGCGATTCCGCCAGAGGACATGGGAAATTGAGTCAGTCCCGACAATTGCGGTTCCCCCCTGTGGAGAATGCTGCCTTTTCTTTTTGTGCAGCGGGAACGGCTGAAGTCGTAGCCGTGACCGGGCCATTTCTGACAAAGGCACAGCCACCTGCCGCCCCTATGCTGAATTCCCTTGTGCCCACATTCTGCGAATGTACTGTGGTTGAAAGGTTTCTTTCTTGGCACGCAACCCTTTCATACATTGCTCTGAGGGTGGGCTGTTTTTGTTTTTCGTGCATCACTCCCTGCGACATGCTTTCTTTAGACTGGAGCACGTGGGGTTCCCAAGAACCAAAGTCGAAGATCAAAAGGTCGAGTTTCTGGCAGGGTCTGGCTTGCCACAAATGGCGGCTTCTTTCCCATCCACTTTATCCTAAAGCGTCAGCTCAGGCCTGGCCTCGCTGAAATCAGTTTGGCCAAACGGCCCGAATCGTTCCCTCTCCAGGGACGAGCTCCCTCTCTGGGTGTTTTTGGGGTAGACCCGAGATCTCTGTCCCAAACTTTGGGAGGTTTGGAAGTGGATCGTAGCCCTTGCCAACTACAAGGGATAACCTATCTGGAGTCCCCATGACACTCAAGACATGGTTGGTCATGACCCAAAATAAAGATTTGGGTCATGACATGTCATGACCCCATTTTTAAGGGTCACGGAGACTCTAGGTAGTTCTAGCCCTACCCTTCTCTGATACGACAGTGTGCTGCTGAAGTTCGCACGACTCCGATGACAATGTTGGTGGCTACTGTCTTCATTTTGTTGATCGGCACTTCGAAGACGCGCAGGGATGTTTCAACCAAGTTGCCCAAATAAGGTACCAGGTATGCTTACGCAGGTTGCAAATGGCGGTGTCTTCTGGTTACTCACTGTTCTGAATGCACGGGTCCCCCCCAAAAGCCCGCAGTTAATTCGTTCCCATGGCAAAAGCCCGGGGAAAAGCTCAGAACCCTCCCCAAAAGGCTTCTCCGAGCACATGCTTTAAACTGCCTCTGTGAGGGTCACAAGGGGGAATCCAGAATCGATAATTTAGTGGTTTGGTGGAGAGGCTTCCCATTGTGCCCTCTGCAAACAAATAGGAAAGAATCAATTCAACTCGTCAACATGCTGGGCTCTTGTTCATCTTTGCTCCTTTGTGGGGCGATCCCCGGCTGTCTGATGTAGAATGGCACTGTTCGAAGCCTTTCAAGGGAGGTTCGAAGCTTGCCCGCGGCGAGCAAATCGTGCTCTGTTTGTGCGTGTGCGGGCCAAAAGCGGTCCTCTCTCTCTCGCGGGTTGAAGGTCTGCATTCGGAAGGGGCCCTGCTTTCTTCAAGCCCCCCGTTCGCCTTCGTCGGTCCAACAAGCCGAGTTCAGGCGCATGGGAGGCTTCAAAACTGCAGGGTCGAGCCAGGTCCCGGTGCCAGCTCTGCAGTCAAACCTCCTAAGCATGCAAGGCATAGGACCAAGGCAAGCGAGCAGCGGCGTTCTCAGGCTGAGCTTCATGCTGAAAAGGACATGCTCCTCCAAATGTCTTCTTTTTCTCGGCACCAGTTCTTCCTGGACCCGAAAGAACTACCCATAAAAAAGAATAGTTCACAATCCTTTCTCCCTAATAATAGACCGTCCCCCCCCCCCCGTCCACACTGCTTCAAACTGCATCAAATTGGAAAGGGGGACCCTTTTGATTTGCAGAAAAAGTGCGCAACATGCAATTTCCGAGTAAGAGCTCTTAAAGGGAAGGCACCCTTGTCTTGTTTCAAAGGGAAACCCCCTCAAGGGAACCAAATGGAGAACCTAATAATGAAAGCCTTGTCACGCAAGGCAACCCTTTGGTGACCCCCTAAACGGATCAAGGTTCAGAAGAGTTTAGCATTGGTTTAGTATTGGGTAGAAAAAAATAAGTATTGCCAAATTGGGGTCGGCTAGGGGCAGGGTTTTATCGTTCGGGAAAGGTTTATTAATAGCAAGAAGGATTAAGTTTGGGTTGCAATAACCCTTGTTTAAGGGTATTCTGAGGGTCCAGGTTCATTTTCTCAACACCAATTAAGGCCACCCCCGGAGAACCATGTGCTGCACTTTCACTTTCAGGGGAACCACACGAGAATATTCGACCTTTCTCCCATCAGCCTAGTGCTTCACCGCGCACTCTCAGTTGCCCAGTAGAACCAAGGAACAACGCTCTGTTCTTTCTTTTTTAGGCGGGGGGGGGGGGGGGTTTTGGAACATGCACATCTCCCCTACCTTCAGGAGGAAGGTGATTCTAGTCTTCCCATAAAAGGGAAAATGGGACCACAAATGGAATTCCAGGTCACCCCCCTCCCCCAATTCCATTTTTGAGGGGGTGGGGATACATGCGCCAACAAGGGGGGAACTCAAAGAGACGCCGCAAAAAACCGCCCGGCAGCCAAGGTCCCGCGGCTCCTAAAGGATTGCCTCTCGACCCGCTCAAAACGGCCGAGAGATGCAAAGCACTCCTACTGGCTGGACCCATTTTTCTCTGCCCAGTGAGCTTCCCTCTAAGTGGTTTAGTTTGGTTTAGATGTTAGTGGGTGGGTGGGTGGGTGGGTGGGTGGGTGGGTGGGTGGGTGGGTGGGTGGGTGGGTGGGTGGGTGGGTGGGTGGGTGGGTGAGTGAGTGAGTGAGTGAGTGAGTGAAATCATTGGCCAAATGAGCATGTTCCTTCCCTGCGTTCGCATTTCAGCTGTTGGACCAAGTAGCCCCTTTGTAGAAGGCAGTTGGTTTCAAAAGGAACTGGCCAATCCAAACCACCAATTAAGAGTTACCAGGTCGTTGAGGAAGACTCAAACTGTGGGAATCAACCGCAGGGAAAAGGCCTGGTGGAAAAAGAACGGACCTTTGAAAAGCATGGCGAAGGAATCATCCCCTGTACAGCCTGCATGTCTTACCATAGGTATACAACCTGACGGGACCCTAAGCAAAGGACCTACATCTTTGTTTTTAGCTCCGGATTGGTCGGTCGCCATAGCATCGGCAAATATCCTGATATCAGTCTCCAGGTGCCATTTTCTCACTGGAAGGGCTGACCTTTCAAAAATAAAACGAGGTCGCCCATGTCAAACTCAACTGAAGGACAAACTGAACAACAGGAACTCGTCATATAGGGGGAGAATTAGCTACATGCCCTTCTGTGTGTGCTTCTAAAAAATGGTGGATGGGATCACAAGGGTCCAGCCCGCTTGGTTCCCAGCATTTTCTGCCGTAGGCTTCCAGATCGTTGCTTCTGCGAAATCGGGGCGCAGTTGGGACAAAACACCTGGCCCAAATGTCGGGCACTGCAAGAATGAGGTGTTCCAAGTCTGCTCCATACTGAGCCTACCCAAACATATGTTTGGAGGAGTCCCCAGAAAAAAGAAACTGTTTTGGGAAATGTTGCTCTTTTGCCAGGCAATTGGCTCGATTCACTCCTGTCAGCGTCCTTAATCAGTGCGAGGTCCTTTGGCCTACCCCCCACACCCCATGATTGCCAAGCATAGCTTAGGTATGAAACTCCCAGATCACTCCAAACTAGTTCCTCGTTCCCTTGCTTGCAATAGGGCGGAACCCATGCGATGTTTCGCCTAGTGTCGAATGTACCAAGGGACCACGAGGTACCTGATTTCACGGACTGTACATCAGCCCTTTGTAGCAATTTGCCTCTAGGGCGGAGTGACACCAAAAATCGACCCAGCATCAAGAAACTTGTGGGAGCTCCCATTGATCAACCGCCTCCATTTGCCTTGCCGCCCCCTGGAACACATGAGAACATATTTGCAATAGTGACATCGATTCCCTTTAAATTTAAACCAACAACGGAAAATTATATGCTTGAGCAAGTGGAACACCAGGGCCGCTGAACTTCCATCCGGATTGTGACAGAACTCACAGCGGTAGAAGTCGAAACCCTCAAATGGATCAAATCCTTTGCAACGAGCCAAAAATCCACGGGGAATGGGGGGGGAGGGGAAGGGTCTCCAAATATGGGTACCCACAATGGGTCGTTGTGCTTTAACCCCAAAAAATGGCACCCTCAAAAAGGACACCACCCACATGATTCAAACGAATCTAAAGCCAAGCTTTCGACCAAACTCACCAAGGACACCGGCAGCCAAGCAATCATAGGAACCCCGGATGCATAAACCCATCTCATCCAGTTGCTTTTTCATCCCCTGGAGATGCTTCGTCCGCTGGAAAAAACGGAATATCAACCCAGGATGAACAAACCCATCCCATCCATGCGCTTTTCCGTCCCGACAAACACGGAATATAATTCCAGCAGCGATAGGTTCCCTTTAAACCCAACACCTTGGAATTTAAACAAGCATACATACCTGCAGTCTCCATGACCCTTTAAACTGCGGGTCATGACCCTAAAAATAGGGGTCATGACCCCATTTTTACAGCGTCATGGAGACTCCAGGTACATATTCCTAACACAAGATCTTTTCGAAACGGGACACATCCCCGCTTCAACCAAAGGATTGCTCCGGGGTGCCCCGCCCGGGTCTCAAACGGGTTCCGGGCGAGTCTGTCTGAGCCTCCACATAAATTCGGCCCGTGTAGCCAAGTACAGCCACCAGTTGATTTTGAGAGATGGGGGTGTCCAATTCTTCAACAGTGGTACAGACCAGTTTTGCATTGGAACACCCCCCTCTTTCTAGGACGGGTTTGTTAAAACGTTGCAGGTCTGCCGCCCTTTTCTTTCCACATTCTCCCAGTGCGCACATTTCCTTCCAGTGTTCTTTTTTTTCGAGTGCCCAAACGCATTTTTGCTGAGTCACTTTTGCTCAAAGTCCAACCCTCCCGGCTGGTTCCTTGGCCCTCAGGCTTGCCAGGGTCGTCGTCTTTAGGGGAAAATGGGACCTAGGGCTTGGAACAAATTTCTTTCGCGCAATCCCGTCGCCCCTCTCTCGGACAGCAACGTTGCACGCTGAGGAAACTGAAGCCAAGCGCTGTCCCCCAGAAAGGGGGAAAGTTCTGGGCACCGGGCGCCCAACCAAAACCATATCGATTTTTGCCAGTTTTACCGCTTGGCCCTCCTCTCCCCGATGCTTTTCCTCCGGTGTTGGGCGCTCCGTGTATATATACATGACCTCACACTTTCTGTAGACATCCCTCTCGGAGTTGGCTCTTTGGAGAAAGGCGTCTCCGCCTCTCGGACCAAATCCGGAGCGTAACGAGGGAGCGTCGAACCGCCTTCTGCAAAAAGCAGCGAGGCGAGGTGAGGCGGTGAGATTGCAGGAAATCCCGTCGCGCTTGGTGCAAACAACCAACAATAGGTAGAAAACGAGCAAACAAGAAAACAAGCAAACACAAGGCAAGCAAGCAAACAGCGAACTAAACAAGCAAGCAAGCAAGCAAACAACCAAGCAAAAGCCACACGCATAGATGAATACAACTGAATCTTAAAATGTACATCTACATATATTCAAAAGCTTGACCACGTGTTGCTAGATCAGGCTGGTTCATTAAGCGCAAAAACCCGTGAATATTTCGCTTGTCCTCCCCCCAAACCCACGGACCGGCAAACCCCTGGTCAAAGCACTATCTACAAAGTGCCGTCCTCAATGGATGGGGCACCCACCCATGCTTGAATTCCGGGGATGCCATGATGGGATTTCCTGCACTGGCAAGAGGCTGTCTGAAGGCTCTTGCGGTGCTTGAGACACTGCCCAGGGCGATTGCAAGAAAACAAGGAATGACTTCATGGACACAAAAACACGCATCCGCGTGACCCCTTCAATGTAAATCCTTGCGTGCGGCTCGAGTTGCAGAAACTAGCCATATAGAGGGTACCCCCTCCTAAACAGGAGAAAAACAACGTGCCCCATACATGATCCCTTTGCCAAGGGAAGATGTTGTGGGAAGAGCCTCTTTATTGGGGCACCCCTTCCACACTGTAATCAAGTAAGAATACCAAAATCCTGCACCACTTTACCACTGGGATAAACCATCTACCAAGTGGCACGTTATGGGTTGTCCATCCAAGTACTGCGACCCCAATGTTGCAGCATTTGGGGGCATAGAGTGGGGCCAAAACACGGAGCCAGGTCTCTGGCAATTTGACCAGCGGGGTCCCGAAACCCATTAACAATGGGTACCACAACATGATTATAAGACTCAATGCATGGGTGTGCCTTTGTTGGGCAACTCCCTTTGGTCGTTTAACAGGAAACCATAAGAAAAACTCACCCATTCTGGGGTCCCCCCCCAAAAAAAACAAGAAACAAAAACACAACCACATTGGCCCTGCTGTTAACCCCCAACGAAACCAGTAGATCCGTCTCCTAAAAGGCCACCTTTGGAATCTGTGGGCGCTGCCAAAAAAGGGGATTTAACCCAACAATGGTGCAACTCTGATCTGGGTTGCCCCTCCCGCCCAGACGAGCAAAAAGTCGATCACATTGCATGCAACGGCAAAACCATTTGTTCTCAAGCAGTCTATTTGGGCCGATTCGGTTAAATTAAAGACCAGGCATGCAATCTAGGCCCCTGAGAAAACAGATAAGTTGCATGGACAAACGACCAGGATCGTCAGCGTTCAGCTTCGCAACTCACAAACCATGGGGCCGGCTTCAGAAAACCGCCCCAAGCCGTCGACTGTCACAAAAACCAGGGGTCCCCACATCTCCCCGGACCTCCGTGGGTGAGAAACATCTAGGTCTACAAGCAACATGAAGCATGCCCATCCCAACTTGGTTCACATATGGCGTTTCTCTCTCCGCCTCTGGTGGCGAAGATCCAGATAGTGCCTGCATTGCTTTTCTCCCCCGCCTCTGGTGGCGAAGATCCAGATAGTGCCAAAACCGACCTAACAAACACGGGCAAGTCTGGGGGACCCCTGGAACCAAAGTAAACACCGGCACCGATCGAGCAAAAGTGGGGCCCGGGGCCCGCTCTTCAGGACGTCGCGGTGCGGGTGCGTGCACCGAGATCTACTTTGGCACCTGGCGACGGTGCTTTGAGGTGTCTTTCCCACCTCCGGCAAAGCTGCTTTTGGGTTTAGAGGGAACCCAGTAGATCCCAGTTACTCCAAAAGAAAGATAATCAGCCAATCTCCTTGAAGTTTAAGGATGGCTCCTTGCATTTGCTGCTGTTTGGATACATAAGCGACAGATCGATTCCCTTTGAAACCTGCGGAACAAAGCAAACAGATTCAGCAAACGTAAAGCAAAGCCCAAGGCGCTGGCCAAGGCCAACCTGTTTGCCTGCCGCTCAAAATCTTCAAGTCCCGGGGCTCCAGCGTCAAAGGATCCCGTCGAGGGCTTACCCCAAACTGGGGACCTCTTGAAGAAAGGTGGGCTTCAACCCCCCCCCCCCCCAAAAAAAAAAAACAACACACACACTAGAAAAGAAAACGCTAGAGCCTTCGGCGTTGCATGTTAACCCTTTTTGCGCATGCGGCGCGGTTGCAAATGCAACGTCGCTCGGGAACGAGCTCCAGGATACGGCATGCCACAACACTCAACTGCCCACACTCCCCTTACGAAAGGGTACCTGGACCCTTGAACTACCCTTAAACATGTGGATTGCCACAAAATTATGGGGTCCTTCTTCAAGGGTAGTTTGCGGCAGGGGGGCAATTATATTGCTGAATGGGAGAAGTGGGGCACTATGAACCTAAACTAGCAATTCTACGGGTAGCTTCCCCATTCTTTCTAGGGACCCTTCTTTCTAGAAACCACCAACATGCCCTGGCGAAACCAGTGGTTGTTGAAAATAATGATGCTTGAAAAGAATGGGGAACCACCCCCCAGACAAATGCTTACTTTTGGTTGCGGATGTCTATGGCCCAAGTCAGTTGGGTGTTTCTCAAACCCCTAAGGATAATTACAATGCTTCCTTTTGGCTCCCTTAAAAAACACAAACCTAAAAGGGGTTCACAATGTTAAGAAACACACCGGCTCAAGCTCTCGGATGTCTCAAACCCTCAAAATACCCATGAAGATTTGCTCACCCCTTGCTCACTTCCCGAGCTTTTTTTTGACGACGCTAGTTGCCCACCAAAAGTTCCCGGGCTCGATCGCCAATCCACTCGACCGGAGGTGGATTTTTCCACTCGATCGGGTCGCTTCAAAACCTCCCGGGCCAATTTTTCAGCCACTGGATTTCCCCGGTTGATCAAAACTTACCGGCGCCACGCCACTACGATCGCCACCTTGGGGGGGTTCCAAATAGAAACTCGACGTTGCGTTTGGGGAGCAAACAAATTCTCTCAAATGTTGGCGGAGTTGAGTGGGTTTGGCTTTTTCAACCACTAAGCCACAACAAGCAAAAAATGGGAAATGTGTCCCAACAACAACCATGGAAAGACATTGAGGGGACCCTGTTTCTTTGGTTTGGCTGACAGATGCCTCCAACCCATGATAAGTGAGGAAAAACAAGAGGACACCCTTTCGATGGCTCATTTTGAAGGGAAGCAAACACTGGGCCCAACTCGTTTTCAGGACTCCGATCCCCTGCTAAGTCGACCAAACCTTTAGTGGGTCTGGAAACCACCACTAACATAGGTGGCCTTTTGGAAAAATAGATGGGTTCCCCTGGTAAATGGAACCAAACCCCCTCTAAACCAGTGGAACCCCTCTATTTCTAGCCAAACGAACCGATCAAAAGGACACCTATGCCCACTAAACCAAGCTGAAACACCTCAGGGACTTCCTAAAAAGTCGGTACCAAGCCTTTAGTGGGTTGACTGGAAACCCACCACCAAACCAACCAAACAAAAGAGAAGCTCAAACACCTCAGGAACTGGATGGAATCCGAAGGCCGCCCTTGGTGCAGAGCTAAAGACAACCTAGCCGCCAAAGGTCGCTAGCTCCCGCAAAACCCACAAAAAGCCTCCAGCATGTTCTACGAGGTCCAGATTTGAGAGGTAAGAATAAGGGGATCCCGTTTCTTTTCTCGGTTGTGTCTATTTTAGTAGGGGAGCCCTCCCCCCAAAGAAGAAACGGTAAAAGGGCACTACTGGAAAACCTAGACATTTAAACATCACATCCGCAAGGGAGGGGTGGGCGGGTCTGCGATTCCATTTGTCTAGAGTCACCCAGAAAGGGGCCAACTAACGCATATGCAAATGGAATTCGGAAGAATCTGAAGATCACGTCTTGGCCCAAATCAGGGGCACACAGAAAATAATATGCTTAGATGTCGTTTCACAGAGGGATCGCTGACAAAACACCTTGTTTTTTGCAGGCCCCTGCTAAAAAATATGAACAGAATCAACATCTAAACGCTTGCCAAACACAGTGAAGTTCAGTTTGAAAACTGCCTTTGGCCAAATAAACATCAATTGGAAATCCGACAAACTCAGGTGTAAAAAAGTGAACATTCGCAAACAAACAGAAATCAACTTGAGGCTTCCCATTTTATCCAACCCCGACCTTTGGAGGAGGTGTTCAAATACTACCTGGAGCCCCGAAACGCCACTTTTTTTCGGTCAAATGGCATATTTGGCATGTGTTTACCCGAAAGGTTGTTTTTTTTGGTCATTTGCCTTAGTTGCCCGTATTTGGCCGTATAAAACCCGTATTTTGTCGATAAAATATTGGAAAAAAAGCGAAGGAAATCGTATTTGGCCGTATGACCACTTTTTTCGGGCAAAGCCTTTTGACCAAAAAAAAGAGCAGTGTTTTGGGGCCCCAGGTAACAAACAATTTGTGCAACCTTGATTCGACGGGCCCCCCAACTCGGTTACACTTCTCACTTCCGATCGAGTTGATTGGCCAACTTTTTGGTTTTACCGCTAAAATGGCGTGTGGGATCAAAAAACGAACAAGGATCAACAACGTATCCATCCTCTAGAGTTCGAAACTAGGTCCGCCAGCGAGGTTAGAATGACCATACCCTCTTTTCTGTAATCTATTTTAATCGGGGAACCTTCCCGCCAAAAAAAAAACGGTAAAAGGGCACTACTGGGGGACCTAGGAAAATAACAATGGCAACCAAACCAAAAAAATGACGAAAGTCCCACAGGGAGTGAGACTTTCTGCGGGCCGCTTACCCATGCCGAGCGGCCTTCTCTTGCTGGTCAGTAGGGATTCTACTTCACAGGTTTGGGAATGATTTCCCGGTAATTTCATCAATTTACGGGTGGTTAAACAGAAATGGCTCGGAAACCCTCACACAAAGCCTTTGAACACCCTTCTTAAAGGCAACCAAGAAGTTCCTTCGGAAAAGCTTACGACTCGCGGATGCCTTGTTGACCGACCCAAACGCCACGGCCCCACGGCCACGGGGCCACGGCCACGACACGCGAAGCGGAACTTCGGCGCCTGCGAGCGCTGAACTCGGCGGGTGCTCGAGGTCAGCCACGCTCGGCTGGCCGGGGAGATCTCGGAGTTCTCGGCGAGCGAGGCCGGGGTGCCAAGTTGGGCTTGGCCCTGGCCTGTTGACTAGGTCCTCCAGTGGAGAGGTTAGAAAAAGGCTGCCAACTGTTTTTCGGTTTTGTCTATTTTAATAGGGGAACTCTCCCAAGAAAAGGGCAAGTGGGCACTACTAGAAAACTAGTTGATTGCCTGTGGTTGATATTCTTCCATGTGGGGAAGGGGGCCAGGAACAAATGAGAAAATATGTCCAATAGTGATGAGTTCCTCTCAAAACCAACAAGGAAATGGAGGCGAGGTATTTTGATCGGGGTGTTTGTTTAGGATGGTGGCTCTGCCCTAATCCGAGGTTCCCATCAATAAGGTCCAGGCTCCCAGCAGCCATGGGGATTAAAGGTACCTCACTTCGGATCGAGTGGACTAGTCACAAAAAGATTGAACTGTTCTTTGCCGCTAAAAAGGTCCAAACCCAAAAAGTGACTAAAGTCCACGAACTTAGGGAAGTTATGCCGGCACCCAAAACGCCGAATTGTTCGGACCCCCCCGATGTTTTGTGCCTTCTCAGGTGCTTGCTCATGGGGCCCCGAGCCCTTCAGGTGGATTCCGTTATCTGGGCTGTTCAGCATGCAGGCTTGGTTAAATGGAGGCTTGGCCAATCCGATTTTGCAAGAACCAAACAAGGACACGAACGAACAAGCAAGCAAACAAACAAACACAATAACAAACAAATAAGAGAGCAAGCAAGCAAGCAAGCAAGGGCGAAAGGAAGCAGGCAGCAAACACAAACAAGCAAGCAAACAGGAATCAAGTCGACCCAGGGAGGAGTCAAGCCTTCATTATTGCTGTGCTTTCGCTCGGCGAAGACCAAGCGGGCAGTGTCAGCACCGCAGAAAAAGCGATGCCTTCCCGTTAGGCGACTGGGTCTGCCTGCTAGGCTTTGCCTTGTTGGTGCAAAAAACATTCTTCTGCTGGGCCACTGGGCTCCCTTTGCGTAGCTTAAGGCAAGGGGCTTGCGGGTCTGCTCTGAACAGCAGAGCCTTTTATAAGGTTTATCCAAGACGGTTTTCTAGATAGGTCCTCTGAGGCCTAGATTGTTGCTCCAAGATGGTGTCTTCAAACTTTGCTCAGAAACAATTGGGGAAACCTAAGCTTGGCCCAAATAAGGGGTACAAAACAAAAACAATCAACTCTCGGATCCTGCCTAACACGTTAAAATCATTCTGGAGGAGACCCCGGTAAGATTGTTTCCTGACCTGAGTTGACTGAGGCTCACAAGCCCAAAAGCTTGCAACTTAGCGGGTAAGCTTCTACTGGAAAGCTCGTTTTAGAGTTCTTCTTTTGTGGGTTTCCAAAGCCCAGCCAACCAAAACGGGAGAAAAGGGGTTGCTCTTTTCTAGTGGGTGTCGAGTGCCTGCAGAGTGCCTGCATGTCCCATTCACAAAATTAGGCACCCAAAATGGAACCCCGGTAAATGGAAATATGGACTCAAACCTGCGGTCCATATCCTGGTGGTTTAATTTTGACCCAGACCCACATTGGCTTGGAGGAAGTGGACATGATGCTCGGGAGTTTCAAGATGTTGGTGTCAGTCCGCATCCGCAGCACCCAAATCCCTTATTATGAGCTCACTCGCCCGAAGGGACCAACTGAAAGCTAGGCTGGAATTAGGACCCCAGCAAAAATAGATATATCTTTTTGCCTGGTTAGTGGAACACAAAGGGGACCCCAAAAAAGCAAAAAAGACAAGAAAAAGGGGGGAGCTGATTCTGGGGAAGAAAGGTCCAATGACTACATTTTCGGGGCGAATGACCAAACCTGGTTCCGTCGGAAAGCCAACAGGTCCAAAGCTCGGCCTTGCGCA
This sequence comes from Effrenium voratum, assembly GCA_963377175.1. Classification (NCBI taxonomy): domain Eukaryota; class Dinophyceae; order Suessiales; family Symbiodiniaceae; genus Effrenium; species Effrenium voratum. Next base: position 594,392 of record CAUJNA010003549.1, on the reverse strand, counting down.
TGTTTGATTTGGCTTTCAAGGGCCGTTCCCTGCTTGGTTCCCTTTTGGTGGGAAAGAATCAATGGGGCCGCAACGAGAAAACCAAAAGGTCAGATTCGGTCGATTCCCTATAGTGAGAAAGAACCCATGGGGCCAAGGGAAAAAGTGATCTGGTCAGATCTGGTCGATCCGGACGCAGCTCGATTCCTGCCAAGTGTCTAGTTCCAAGCCTCGGCGCAAGGAGAAAAAGGCTTGGGGGTACATGTTTATGGAAAGCACTGGAAAGCTAATTAAGCAATTCACACTGGTGACCTTTCGGAAAAGATGAGTTCCCTGCGTCACTTTGGAGCGGGCTCTACTCGTCCCCTAGAGATGAGTTCCCTGGTAAATTGGAACCAGTGGAACCCATCGATATCTAACCAAACTATGGATGCTCTGGAAAACCCACCTGGAGTGCTAAACAAAGAATTGAACATATAGGGAGATAGAACCTCACTGGGGGAGTTGGCTATGAAAGCCGACACTTGTTGGTTTGCCACGGAAATGGTCCAAACCCAAAATGTACAAAAAGAGGACCGTGCAGGAACTCGGGACGTGAGGACCGCTGCAGCCCAAGAACTGAGCTGGATGAATCGATTCGCATATGGCCGCGATCGCACCAATTCATCCAGACTCTCTGTTGATGTGCTCGGGCTTGGCAATACAGAACCTCAGCTGATCGGTGGGTACGCGGTGGATCCACTTTTTACGCAAGTGAACCGACACATAACCCAATCCAAGAACGTGCCTATGGTTCGCATACTAGCAGAATGTAGATGAATTTAGGCATCTTATATGATGGCCCACTGCAAGTGGACTACGTTTTGTTTGAGTCGGTTTTCATTTGCAACGTTTCCCCACCAAAGATCATGTTGAACAAAGGCAAATCCTCACACGTCTGGGTTCAATGGCACCCCCAACCCCCAGACCACATGTTTAACATGGCTGTTCGCCCAATTGCGGCTGATGTTCCTCTTGGTGCGGGGTTTCAGAAAATCCCTTAGATGCCCAGTGGCGAAAACACAACGGAAACCCCTAACCCTTCCCGAAAAAACTGCAAAAAGGGCGCCATTGGGCAACTGGGAGCCAGCGACCCTCTCTTCAGGCTCCTCAAAGGGTCATACCCTGCCTACTGAGCCCCAGGGGCGTTGCAAAATTGTGCCGAGCCACTGGCGCCCGAAGCAGCCTGAAAACGGGAAGCCCCGAAGCGGCCGAGTTTCAGGGTAGTTTGAGGGCCCAGGTGCCTCGAACGGAATTTGTTCGAGGCCCCAGGCCTTCCACTGGAAGTCTTGACCTCTCCAAATGGAGGTCCTGACCCCTCTTGCAGGTACGTCATGGCAGGTCTACAGATGCGCCGTGCCTACCGTGCCCAAAAGTGGTGTGACTCAACATAGGTGTTGTCCACAACGTGGGTGCGAGAGTTGCGCATGCGTGAGTGCAGGTATGTCATGGTATGTCTACAGATGCGCTGTGCTTACCGTGCACAAAAGCGGCCCGGGCTTCACCAACCCATTTTGGTTTCGCCCTGTCGCCCTCGTCCGATGGTCAGGGTCCAGGGTATGGCTTCGTCGCATGGAAGCCCGGCTTGGGGTCCCGAAACCCTCCTAAACTCTGGCAGCTTGGTTCGAGACAATTTCAGTTGCACTCACTTAGTCACCTCCTGAGTGGATTGGACAGAAAAGGTCTGAACTTTGCTTCACCACTAAAACGGTCTTCCAACAAAGTAGAGAGCCCGTAAAATCATGGAGTGAGTGCTTCTTTCTGGCCAAGTTGCTAGTCTTCTGGTGCTTAAGTTGCTGGAAATGAGGAATCCCTAATCAAGGGTCCGTCATCATGGGTGGATGGAGAGGTGGGCTCGCTACAATTTGCCTCCCACAAACCAGCGCACGCAGCACTGCTCCCTGATGTTTCGGAAGGCAAATGTGAGTCACCCTGCCTGTGATTAAGTCATGTCACTCACGGTTGCCAACTCTCCCGAAAGAGCTAAACCCTGCAAACGGAAAAAAACCTGCGGGTCATGGCCACGCCAGGATTCTAACCGAATCCCTAGAGATGTTCACTTCCTGAGAATGGTATTTGCCACTAAAATGGCAAATAAAACCCAAGCCAAGCAGTGACTAAAGTTCGAGGCGGAATGCGGGAAGAAAGGAGTGGATCTTGGAAATGCCTTCCAAGCCACAAGAGGACACATATGTCAGCTTCCCTCTAATTGGTTTGGAGCCCGGTGGTTTGGTGGTGTTCCGGGTGGTTCCCATTTACCTCCACAAGAACCAGGGACCCGTTCAAACCCCCCATTTCCCACCAATCCAAACCAATAATTTGGGTTACCTGAATTTGGGCCCGCCAAGAAAATACCGAATGCCGTGTGAAGAAAACTGTCACAGGCCGCAGTGAGCATTTCTTGTATCAGGGCTGCTCAACGCATCCCCAATTTGTCAAAGGGATCCTGCAAACAAGCTGGTAGATATGAACAACAACTGTTGGTTACTTTTTGTTGCTCCAATGGAAAATCCCTCCTGTTTCAAAGATGTGTTGCCAAATAGCCATGAAGTTACTTTATCGGGCTGCTCAAATACATCGGCGGATCTGCTAATTTTCAAGGGAAGGATCCTCCAAACAGATGTGACAGTCAACCGTTTAAGCAACCCTGAACCACCCACGAACCAAGGGAAAACAGGTCGCCGTTTTGCAATATACAGTGGAACTTTCTTTCCACAAGCCGTGATTCTTCAGCCCCTTACGATAAATGGAGGGTCTGGTTCTTTGGTCAACCCAAAACCACCTCGATCCATTTTTTTTTGGGGGGGTATGGTTTGGCTTACTGAGGAACATTCGCATATTGGGCTTTGAAGCACCCAGAGCTCTCTCAGTTGCCCCAGATGGGGAAGTAAGATGTGGTCTCCGTTCGGAACCTTTTGACTCAGGGAAACCAACAGGTTGCCCTCCTATCCAACATGGAACCTAACGGAAAAGTCCCCAGGGGTGGCTCGCTCCCCCCCCGTGTTGTTTTTTTTTGGGGGTGTCTATGAGCCAAAACAACGGGCGTGGTGGGTTTTCCTTTTTGGCTTTCCTTGTGAAATCTTAGGGGAAAAGGGGGTATCACAAGTAAACGAGGGGCCTGGAAAACTAGGTCCCTAGGGACCCTTTAGGTTTCATGGGTAGATGGTGGTTTAGTCGGCGTCAAGCTTTGAGAACCCCACTGTTCAGAGATCCGGTCAATTCGGTTGCCTGGGCTGTCCCAAGATCCCCTGCTAAAAGCTTAACCTTTAGTGGGTTAAATGGAAAGTGCCACTAACTGCCACTAAACCAACTAAAAACCTCACTGCCACGAAACCAACTAAAAACCTCACTGCCACTAAACCAACTAAAGACAAACCAACCAAAAACCTCACTGCCACTAAACCAACTAAAAGCCAACAAAAACCCAAGGGGGCTAAGAACCACCAAGGCTGCGGTTTTCTCAGCCCGGCGCAGACTCCGGGGACTTGGGGGCAGCTGGAGCAGCGTTCGCCGCGTCCGATGAGCAGAAGCCGGTGCCCCACCGCAGGAATTGCAGCAGTCGCTGCCACGGACCTCAGTTCTTCGATTCCGTGTGGTGTTTCGCCGGTCGATTTTGTGGAATTTTCGGGGTGGCTTAACACGGACCTCAGGTCGTGGGTGTGATGTCTTCGCTTTTCGAAACGGCAAATAGCTGTTAGGGTAACTGGGATCTCGCTGAAGGGTGTGGTGCTTCCCCTGTCAAGGTTGGGAACTTCTTCGGGGTAGCTTAAGAGGATATGTTTGTGAAACCCCAAGGGGGGTTCAGATTTTATTGACACACACCTAACTGTTCCTTTCTCAACATGGTCGTGGGTTCGATTTACCCGCGGATCGCTTGAGGGCCCGGATCCATCTGGGTAACCAAAGGGTCTGCCACCCGGTATAGAAATCACAAGGCAAAATGGCTGGCTACCCATTTGTGGGGCAAGTGGGATTTACTGCGGGAAACTTTAGGAACCACCAAAGGGGGGGGGTCCAACTGTGTTGACCCAGACCCGACTGTTCCAGGGAGGGTTCTCACAATGGCCGGTCGAATTGTTGTGGTTGGTATGCAAAAGGGATATCAAAATCAATCCACCAACCATTTTAGGGACCAACCCTAAATTGAGAAAGTTCTAGCCCATGTAGCTAGGAATGATAGTTTCAAGGGTTGTGCTTTTTCAACCTTGGACAATAGCGAAATTATTTTTGACCGGGAAACCACCCCAAATGTTCAGGGTTCCTTACCCGTTTCTGCCAATTTAAAGCGAGTCTCCTTTTAGTGGGGTGAAAAAAAGGGAACTCACAAAATTGCGGTTCTTCCATTAAACGCCACCTCAAAAGCCTACCCTCAACTTGCTTTGGCTTAAGTCCCCTGGAAAGGGCAACAAACTACATCCAGTAGTGATAAACTCCCTAACACACCCAGAGCAGGAACAAAAACATATCCTTTGTCAATTTGGAAGTGAACAAGCGCCATTGCAAACACAGAAATCATGTAACCCTCCATTGGTGGTTTGGATTGGTGATTTGGATTGACCAACACCCCAACCCACCAACCCCCCAACCCCCCAACCCACGAGCCCACCAAACCACCAATCCTTCAACCCACCAACCCACCAACCCACCAACCAACCAACCAACCCACCAACCCACCAACCATCCAACCAACCAGACATGGATGGCAAAAGCCCCCCAAAAAAAACACACACACACACACACACACACCCAACCCACGCACGCACCCACCCACCCACGCACGCACGCACCCACCCACCCACCCACGCACGCACGCACCCACGCACGCACGCGCGCACGCGCGCACGCGCGCACGTGCGCACGCGCACCCGCACCCGCACCCGAATCCGCACCCGCACCCGCACCCGCACCCGAATCCGCACCCGCACCCGCACACGCACCCGAATCCGCACCCGCACCCGCACCCGAATCCGCACCCGCACCCGCACCCGAATCCGCACCCGCACCCGCACCCGAATCCGCACCCGCACCCGCACCCGAATCCGC